>JAQGBT010000534.1:0-49505 GCA_034698585.1 Disparrhopalites patrizii
AGAGAGAGAAAGAGAAAGAGAGAGAGAGAGTGGGAGGGAGAGAGTGACTGAGTGACTGTATACACACATAATGACATATGTGTGTGTATGTTGGCGTGGGGTGAGAGGTTGATCTCCATGTGCCTTAGCCTCAGTTGACCACAGGATTTAGAACAAGAGTGAAGTGTTTCTGTGCCGTCCATCTATTTTCGTGACAAGAATCTGCATATCATTATTTAGGAAGTTCATACATCCTTGTACATATCTATTATCTACTCTTCTTACATCTTTCACTACTTTCTCTAGCGCACTTGTAGTGTTTCCGGAGATTTTTGAAGAGATTTTTGAAGTGATTTTTTTGATATCTCTAACTCTTCTTCCTGTAAAAGTGAATTTGTGTGTTTTTAAGAAAAATAAATAAAAAAAGTGATCGTGTTTAAAAATGTCGTCGTGTAGGGCGAGTGTCGAAGAGGAAGGAAAAAATGGATTTCCATGAGTAGGTGGAGGTGATTGTGTGATTCCCCCTCCCCCTTCAATTGTTTCTAGGGCCTTCCACCTCCGTCCCTTCAGTGGAAGAGCCAGCCGTCACCAATCATGACGGATCCCTTTGATTTCTCGAGGGCAAAGCTCCCTCACCCCGAGACCCATTATGGGTTTCCCTCGAAATCCAAGATCCCGGTGCCGGAATCCCCCTTTGTGAGCACTCCCAGAGCTGGATTCCTCGCCGACTTGAGTGATGAGTTATTTTTTGATGAGCATGGGGTGCCCATCGTGGAGCCGATCCCAAAGACATTGGATAAGCCTCCACCATATAGTTATGGGACACCCGGGATCCTCTATGATCCCTCTCATGTGCCAAGAAGGTCCGTGTCCCCCGCCCTGTCCTTAGGTGGGGCGGCATCCAAATGGAAGCGGAAGAGGAAGCCCCCCGACAGCCTCCAAAGGACATCCTCCGACTTCATTGAGCAGCGTCTCCAGGAGTTGCTGGGGGCGGATGGACTCACGGAGGAAGAGTTGACCATGTTGAGGGAGAAACTGACAAAATCTGCGGGTGATCTCACGAACAAGGGCTTGTTTGAGGATTTGCTCCCCGGAGTGATGCGGATGCCCACTCCGGAGGAGAGGAGGGAGATCGAGAAGCTCATCTTCACCCAGGATCTTCAAGATCCCAAGATTCCGCTCCCTCGACTTCCTCAGCTCCCCATTGAGGAGAAACCCAAGCCGGGTGCCTTTGCAGGGTCTGCCAAATCCCTCCTTAAGATTAGTAAGGCCTTTGCCAAGGTCTCCCGTCCCCAAAGTCAAAGTAGTGATAATGTGTCCTTAGTGCCGGGGGGCAAGGGGATGGCGGACGCTGTCAAGCGTCTCAGTGGCAGCCTCCCCTCAATGGGAAAGGGCCAAAGTGCGAGGGAGACGGGCAAGACGGCCGCCGCAGCCTTCCGCTCCAGGGTGGGCCGGCCTGGACAGCCTCCACCCTCCAGCACGGTGAAAAAGACCATTCCAGGGATGGACATGGTCAAGATCCAGGCAATGCGTATGATGGCTCGTCAAGGTATTTCCTCCAGTGATGATGATGGGGGACAGTCCAGAGATTCTTCCATGGAGAGATCCACCGGGAATCTGATGACAGTGGCCGGTGCCGGGGCTTTCAGAAGACGGGCATCTCCTGGAGGAGTCACGGCCAGCTCCAGAGAGTCCTCCACGGAAAGAGGGCCAGCAGGCCGAAGGGGGATGGTGGGTGCGGTGTCCAAAGCAAATATGCTGGGGAAGCCCAGCTCCCGCGGAGGTCTCCGTCCGGAAGCCGCTTCCTCCAGAGAGTCTTCCACAGAGCGGGGAAAGAACGTGGTGGGGGCGGTGGGGAAGGCCACGACCTTCGTTAAGTCCACCGAAGTCGGGAAGGAAGTGGTTGAACGAGCCAAACTGGAAGCAGCCTCCGCTAGTGATAAAGAAAAAAGTGGCAAAAAAGGTACAAAAAGGGGAATGAAAGGCGCCGCAGCCGCCTCCGTCCTCACCGCTGGCAAGCCGGCCAAAGAAGAAGACTCCAAACAGAAAGAGGCGGCCCCAGCGGAAGCAGTAAAAGATGCCAAAGCCTCCGCCACCGGCAAGGGGAAGGATGGGAAGGCGGACAAAAAGGCAGCCGCCGCAGGAGCCAAAGATGGGAAGGCTGTCGGAGGGAAGACGGATGCAAAAGCGGATGTTAAGGTCGGGAAGGAAGACAAGCCGAAGGATCCCAAGGCTGGGAAAGAGGACAAGTCCAAAGATCCAAAGGTTGGGAAGGATGACAAGTCCAAAGATTCAAAGACGGGGAAAGATGACAAGTCCAAGGATCCGAAGGCTGCCAAGGATGGGAAGGCCACTGAGAGGAAGACCGGAGCTGCGAGGGGTGCGGCAACGGGAGGCGCTGCCAAAGGGGGGAGAGGAGGAGAAGCTGCCAAAAGAGATACGAGGAGGGGCGGGATCGGAGATCGGAAGGGTCGGGGTGCGGTTGGGGCGAATGCCGTTGAACGGGGGTCAGACGAAGAGGAGGAGGACGACCCCTCCAAGCCCCCTCCGGAAGTTCTAGAAAAGCCTCCTTTGCCCCCCAAGAAATTGAACAGTGTTGCCCTCCGAGTGCTCATGCTTGCCTCCAAGTCCGATTGGCATGGAGTGGACCAAGCTCTGAGATACTTGGAGAAAGCCATCATCATGGACATCCTCGAGGACAAAAAGCCCCTCCAGGGCATCGAGGATGAGAAGACTGGGTGGTCCCCTCTCATGTATGCACTCAAAGATAATCGCATTCCCATGGCAGACCGAATGTTGGATTTGGGAGCGGATGTCAATCACAGGAATAAGGTGAGGAACACTTGAGCACCAACTAATTCCTTTCTCTATACTTATACATATGCATACATACATAGATACCCCTCTTGTACTACATATGTATATACTACATAATATCTCATCCCTCTTCCACTCCTGAAGCTCCCCGCTACGTCCCACACGAAAGGGACATTGTAAAGAGAACAAATTCAGAAGGAAATCTGGGTTATGGCTTATGGATATATCGTCATTTATTGTGGGTATCAGACATTCACCGTATTGTCCTGAGCTACCCGGAAAAAAATGGTGTCGTGATTCTTCCTTGTGTCATGCCGAAAGTATGACAAGCTTTGATTGTGCTTGTATTGGAGCACACCTCAGGAGGTTACCCCATTGGCTTTTGTCTAAACCCTTTTCTACGAAGGGAACCCATGGAGAATACATACAGATATATACCTTTCTCTCTCTCTTTCTCTCTTCTCCCCATTGTCACTTTTGTGTGGGCATCCGGTTATAGTAAAAAGCGACGGGCGGTGGGCGGGAAATGTGGGAGCAAAGGACACGGATTAATAGCAGATTGATGAGAGCAGGAAGTATCCTCAATGGCCACACGTTGTCAATTTTGGGGAGATAAGAGGGGCTTGTAACGGAGAAAGAAATCAAGTGCTGTAGAGAGAGAGAAGAGAGAGAAGAGAGAGAAGAGAGAGAAGAGAGAGAGAGAAAGCATAAGAGGGACGAGCAGAAAGACATGTGCATAAGATTGGATGTCCCTCTGATTTGTTTGACACCGCAGGGAGAGAAAAGAGGGGAAGGGGAAAGACAATGAAAGAGAGAAAGAGTGAGATCGATGAGAAAAGGAGAAGGCGAGAGGTCGAGGCGAAGAAGAACCAGAAGAGAGGGAAAGAGAGGGGAAGAGAGAGAAAGTAAGGAGCAGGAAGAAACAGTAGGACAGGTCAAGAATAGTGGGTCATAATATTGTCGTAACTACGTCGATACTTGGGCTGGAGGTGGCAAGTCAAGAAAGTTGTGGTGCCGTGGCGGTGGTTAGAATTATGGGGAGTGAGGAGGTTGGCCAAAAGAGAAGAATGTAAAGCAAATCTGTGCCCGTATGAATACGAAGCTTGTGTTGGAGCTAATAATCGAATGGGGTCATCTGAGAAAGAAAATCGTTAGAATTTTCCACTCGCTCACTCTCACTTCTTCTTCTTCTTCTTCTTCTTTCTTTTGACTCTTTTTCTTCCTCCGCCACTTGCACCCTGCCGTGTATGGACCAACACACGCAAATTGCCACACAACTACACAATAGTCATAAGGCTGTGTATATACACAAAAATTTAAAGAACGAGAGAGAGAGAGAGAATGGGAAAAAATAAAAGGAACGAAAAAGTCTATGGTTAAGGTGTGCATACGATGCATGTATCTCACTCGGGTGTAATTTAACACAACAACCCACTTGCTGTTCCTCTTTCTCTGCCCACAGCCAGAGCCCAAATTATGCACATGACTGGAGAAATCTCGTCTCGTTTTCCCCTCTACCAGATCCTGGCATGTATGCCCATGTGTCTCCACTATTTGGCCGGAGGGTCATGTGCTAACACTTTCAACAACCCCCACCTCACCTGCACTCATTTGTCTTCTCTCTCTCTTTTTTTCTCTCTCTTTCTCTCTGTCGCTTTCCCTTTCACCTGCCATTGTATGTAGCACCTCGTTGGAATCTAATTAGAACAGCAGCCTTTTACTTTTTGTGCATGAGCTCTACGCCTCGAGGTTTTTTTCTTTCTCTGGTAATATTCTATATTCGCACAGCCAATTTAATTTTGTTCCTTCCATATGTACGTCCTTATGACCTGTTCCAAACTCTCCCCGTACTTTCTCTTATCTTCTTTCTCCAACAGCTTTGGATGACTACTAATAGCAATGGACGCTCTGAAGGATTTCTCTTCGCCATTGGTCGTGCCCTTGCTGCCTTCCCAATGAGCAAATTTTTATTTCACTTAAATGTCCTTCAGTCATTCTTTTCCGCCCACATTTGCGGAAGAGAGTTGAAGGAGAAACGCTTTCCAGAGATTTCTTGAGCTTTTTTATTTAAATAATGAATAAAAAAGTCAAATTTCTAAAGGGAAACACATTTTTCTATGGATTCAGATGAAACTTTCAGTTTGTCTCCATTTTTTAATTCTGGTATATTTTAAATGCTTTAATGGATTACAGATCTAGAATCATATAACCTTTTAATTCATCACTAGTTAATTTTAAAAGTGGCGTAGAAATCTAGCAGCATTGCATGTACATGTACGTCTTGCACCGTAAATTTTGTATTCGTAGCCTAGCATTTATAAAGAGCGTCAGTGATGTACTTTCTATGGGATTTCATTAAATTATTACACTCACAATAACATGATATTCAATGAAGAATTCACTGGCTGCTCAACCGCCAATTCAAATAACTCATCCTTGATTGAATTATACGGAATTCCATTTAAGATATTAATTTAAATTCAAATTCTATCAATTTAAATTTAAATAACCGCAGAGGTGTGAATGATTCTGGCATGCGAATATATATAAATATGCAAATGTACATTGGTCCCATGTAAAATTGAAAACATCCAATTAAAAGTGAAAGGCATACTAAAAATTGACGTGCTTATAGACTAAAAAAATCTGGACGAAAATAAAAGTGCAAGCGTTAGCCCAAGTTTTTTTTCCAGAAGGTACACAGGAAAACATAGAATGCCATAAAATGTACAGAGTGTTACAGGAGACACGTAAGGGAGAAAGCCATAACGGTCAGAATGGGCTGATTGCAAGAGAAAGGGAAAGTTAGTGTGGACAAAGCCAGAGAGAGAGAAAGAGAGAGAGGAAAAAAGGGAGAGAGAAAGTAGCCATTGTGCTGGTTTTTATGGGAGTCAGAATGCAGGTGGAAATGTATTGTGAGTGGAGGAGGCAAGAGTGAGTTGAAAGAAAAACCATTGTGAGTTGACTCTGCGTAGTTGTAATTAGACATATAAGAAAGTTTTTGTTGTTCTCTCGCCACGAATTATATTGAGAGAGAGAAAGAGAAAGAGAGAGAGAGAGAGAGAGAGAGAGAGAGATGGGAGAATTCGCACAGACTTGCTCACGAGATTGAGGGTGAAGGAGAAAACCACTTGAGCCCTGGCCGTTCTTCCTCGTATGACTTGGTGGCGAGGGAGAGAGAGAAAATAGAGGGAAAGTCCAGGGGGAAGTTCGGGACAGAAGTAGTGAGCGTAGCCTTGCATGTCAACATGAAAACATTTACGGCATTTAAATATAAAAATTTACACGTTGAGACTTCCTCACTGGGTTTTGGTGTCACGTTCAAGAAACCTTAACTCATTCTTCCACGCGCACACCGGCAGTACTTTCCTGTACATTTCTTCATTCTTTCCCTTCCCATTTGCTCTTTCTCCCTTTCGTATTCACTTTTCTCCTGCTAAATCCCTCTTGTCTTTTCTCCTGCACTAGCAAACCCATTGCGCATTGGGGCGAAAAGACTCAAAGTTTTTAATGACTAACGAAAGACAAGAAATTACCCTCATTTCCGAATGTGGAAATTATCCATTGAAACTGACTATTTCATTTGCTCAAGTGATTTGTATGGGGATAACAGAGGATTGGGAGATGAATTGTTGGAAGTAGAAAAAAATACGGTATTGTATACGAAACAAATGATGGATTCGAAGCGTATTTAGTAATGAAATCATAAAATTAATAGGAAATCAAATGTTTTTAGATCAAACCAATACTGTTCAAATCGTGGAGAGAAGTACCATTAATTGAAGGGTAACGATTTTTCCATCGAAATAAGTATTATTTTGACGAAAAGTTTTTCTTTGCGTGGCAACTTAGTCTGGAGAGAGAGAGTACAGAATCATCGTTAATGGTAGTGCAAAGGCTGTAACTCTGTTTAGAACTGTTGATTTTGCAAGACGGTAGTTTATGTAATTATTTTTACCAAGAAAAGACGTGAATTCAAAAGAAGGTTACGAATAGAAAGGAAAAAACTATGCTGTGGATGAACGCATTTACATAGGTAGTTTCAGTTTCAAAAATACGTACCTATTTCTAGTGTTGTTTTTTGGTCACAATATTGAGCATACAGTAGCAACTAAAATCGAACAATTAGTTGAACTTTTAATACCATTTAAAATACGCGTGGTACAAAAGCATGATATTCATCCAAATCCACCAACACAGCTGTTACGGCTAATTTAATCCAATCCCAACAATTAATTCAGATGAAAACCTTTGCATTTTATTTCACTGAGAATCGAATCCATCGTACAGAAAAAAATAATCGGATTAAATTCGGGATTGGATTAATTTATCCCTCAAAATTTTGGACATTTTTGTTCAATTTTGATAAATATAATCAATTAACTTGAACCAACAATTACCAACTACATGTACATCTACATTTGTAAATTTTTCAATTTAATTCTAAAATTTCCATTGAATATTAATACAGATATGCCTAAATTTCAAGTGCAGGAAATTGCAAAAGAACATTATCGAGCGTTAAGTTTATAGCAATTAAGCGATAAATTAATTACTACTTACACACTGACTGTCATTTTACATATTCTTTCATTAATGTGTGAATTAATTTAGCAGTTCAAGTTTTGAAATATCATAAATCAACAGTTGCATGTGTATAAATATTTTTGTTTGAGCACGAAATATTAAATTTATTTTACAATTCTATGTAACAAAATATGCTAATTATAAATTTACTTTGAAATACGATAGCCGTGAGAAACATTCTTTGTATTCTACCGCCTGTGTACAATAGATAAATTCATAGCAGATTAATTCAGTCTGAAATTTAATCGGATGAATTAATTAATTAATTAAATTCGAGTTCATTTAAATTTAATATAATCGACATTAATCTAATTCCACGAATATGTGAATTAATGTGTGCAGGTTAATCATTAATTTAGTCTCATTTAATCCTTAATCCCAATCCTAGTCTGAAAACCATTTCATGCCCTCTGTTAATTAGAAACTTGGCTAATTTGAATACTAAATTGAACTTTTTGTATGAGAGATACTTTGACTATACGAATATCTACACGTGATTTCAAAATACACGATTTCAAAATGTCTTTTGACATGCGTCGTGCATGTGCATTAGATATCTGACTTAAATTTATCAAATCATGAGGTTTGTAGTTAAAATGCAAATATACATACTTCGTTAGTAGTAGTGATCAGTCAATTTGTTTACGCGAATGGACTTACACACGTGGTAGCTTATCACGAGTACATTTGAGGAGAGATTTTACAGGACAATTTCAATTTCTGAAATACGGATAATATGCTATTTATTGTGTTAAACCACCTATCACAAACTTCGCTGATATGCCTGACACATTTGTCCTAACGTATTACAAAAAGTTATTTTAATATTTGTTTTGGTGCGATTAAACTAATTTCGCAGGTTTATTACATTTTTCTGCACAAATTCATTATTTGTATATAAGACATTAGGACTAGGTAAGATCTGCTAGATTCAGGGAGACATATAATTTCTTAAAATGAATGAATGCTTGCGGAATGACTATCCCGAAAATGTCCTAATGTTATTATTAGGACAGGGACAAGCATGGACTTACGGTTGACCATTCAACAAAGACCGGCTGACCGGCTGAAGACAATAATTTGTTTAGTTCATAAGCAACGCTTCATTCAATTCCAATATGCAACCTTACGTTGAAATTCGAAAAACAATTTTCCTAGTAAATATGGATCACGAATGAAATGAAAAAGCGACGGTAGGATTTTTTTCGCTTTACAATGCACTTACAAATGCGTCTCAACTACGAATTCGAAATTATATTCATCGTTCTTCCGAGAATTGCGAGAAAGCTTTATATAATGCTCCTTTATGAGATTTTCTAAACTGTCAATTAGGATCAAAGCATTTCGACCAAAAGTTTAAAGCGTCAACAGACCGTACGAGTTAGCCATTTATGAACATCATTTATATGTATATATATATATATATATGGTTAGCATGATATTACGTATTAACCTTACGTATTAATACTTAATTTCCTGGATTCACCTGTTCCGGCAGTTATTGAGTCACGCACAGCACGATACTCCGAATTAACTATGGAATAAGTAGACGAAATACAGTTAAGAAACTTAACTATATAGTCAAACCAAAAACAAGGTAAATTCGTATGCATTTGAATGTATAATTCCAAATCTCCTGCCTACTTTCCTTGGGATAAAATGATAAAATTTCCTGATCAAAGCATGAATACAAAGAAAAATGTGAGTATTACTAGAAGGTGTAAAGAATAAGGGGAAATGGGAGTATTGCACCAATGGAAGTGGATGGGGTGAAACACCTGTGGTGGGAATGATAGAGAGGGGAACGGTTAGGTAGATCATCCAATGATGGACAGGAGGTAAGGATGAGCCTCCTAAAGACACCCCCAAATGCCCGGCTTCGTGCGTGAAAGTCCCCACAGAGTCCCAACGCGCAAGTTCGGGAAGTGGAAGAGGGCTGAGAAGTAAATAAACTTGTCCACTTCAGCAATGAACATTGACTGTGAGAGCTTTTTTTTTGTCCAATTCCACCTTTAGGATGGACTCCAACCCATCCACATTGCCGTTTTGCATGGGAGGGATGAAACCGTGCGTTTCCTCATATTCAAACGAGCTGACGTGTCGGCTGTGACAGCGGTAAGTGATCAAATAAAATCTCGGGCACCCAAAATGAGCCCTTCATACATGACACGATGTTTTTGTTGGTGATGACAGAAAAAGAAGCACAATGTTCTACATTTGGCCTGCACCCGACCCAGTGGGAACGGTACCGCAATACTCAAAGTCCTCCTGCCCGTTGTTCCCCGGGACACGAGGATCACCCGTGATCAGGTAATTGTTGATTCCACTCACGCCCAATCTCTCTCATTTGAGATGGGAATGTACAAGAATGGCCTAACGCATGTGGGTTAATGTAGGATGGGAACATCCCCTTGTTCACGGCCCTGTACGCCGGCAACACGAGCGCCTGCAAGGAATTACTCTCCTACTCCGGCCATGAACAAATGTTGGTGAAAGCGGGTGAAACAAAGGACACGGCACTTCATCTGTCCTTCAGAAGGAAAGACCTGGATATTGCTCGTATCTTTGTTGATCATGGAGCCAATGTAGATGCCAAAAACGTGAGTGACAATGAAACTTTTGCCATCCCTCCGGAGGCTTCTCATCCGACTTTGACCCCTTTTACATTATTCCCCTCATTAGCAGCATTAATTTGATGGATGAAACTTTTCGCAGGGCGATGGTCAGACACCACTTCACGTTGCTGCCGAGCGAGGCGAAGACAATCTGGTGAAATTTTTGTACTTGTGCAAAGCGAGGGGAAACATTGCCGACAATGAAGGTACACCTATATTATCTTTATTGTGTATATGGTGTGGATATGCCAAGGTATGTAATATGTATAGCATGGGATAATGCGTCGACGAAAGCCCTGGTTCCATGTCGTGTCTGGAACTGCGACACTTACGAGGTCGCGGGCAGGACAATGGTCAATTAGACCCGCAGATGATTACTTGTCATTATTTATTGAGAAGAAAAGTTGAGGCGCCTTGTCCCCCTAAAATGTTTGTTGTGCTCTATAACACTAATTAATTTAAACAATAAAATCTACGCAGATCGAACACCCATTCATTTGGCGGCCATGAATGGTCACACGAAAATCATTGAGCTACTCACGGAGAAATTCCGGGTCTCCGTCTTTGACCGAACGAAGGATGGGAGCACCTTGATGCACATCGCCTCCCTCCATGGTCATCCCGAGACGGCCATGGCTCTCTACAGAAAGGGTGTCCCACTTCAAATGCCAAATAAGGCAAGTTTTTTTTATCATTCAGCCTCTCTTTATCCCCGTAACTGAAAAATATTTGAGAAATCATGGTGATATTGTTATATTGATGACACGGTTCTTAATGTCTTATGATTTTTTTTGGAAACCTTCAGGGAGGAGCCAGGAGCTTGCACATTGCTGCACGGCATGGCCATTCCGCAATGATTAGCAAGCTGCTGGAGAAAGGAGAGAAAGTTGATGCGACCACCAACGACAATTACACTGCCCTTCACATCGCCGTCGAGTACGGCCGGCCAAACGTAGTGGAAACCCTTCTGGGTTTCGGGGCTCAGGTTCACATCAAGGGTAAGTTCCCTCATTTGTTTCTCTCTGCCAAAGGAAATGCAAAGCAAGGTCTGATATCCGAAAACATATGAACTAAAATGTTCGAATTAGAATACGCGTTTTTCCTAATTAGAGATACAAATTTAAATTTCGGATATCTATACAACATAAATTTTAATTCCAATACAATTTTATTCAAATACTCAGACACATATGAATACGTATTCAAATACTTTTTTAATACTTTTAAAGATTTATTTGTAATGCAATCTGGCATAATCTGTAGCTTAAAATAAACGCAAAATCAATACACAAAATTATAAATTGACTCCGATAATCTGATTTTGCAAAAATCGATGCTTTTACGGACGAAATAGTTGTATTACTGCCAATTAAAAAAATCATCGTTGCAATGCCTTGATTGTGCAAAAAAAAAAGACTTGACCGAAGGCGGGAATTAGCAACATAATGAAGGAATTTTCGAATACCAATAAAGTACAGGAATCCAAATGTCAAGTTTTGAATACGAATTTCGAATGTATTTGTAATTATAAAGTCCAATTAAAACATTTTTCTGACAAAAATATGAATACTAATTCCGATTGAAATACTGAAGAATATGAATATAATTCCGAATGGAACTCGAATTCCGATTCAGATGTCATACCTTGATGCAAACGCTGTGTAAGCGTTTTGAATGCGAAAGACGTAGAATGTTTGCCATGATAAAGCAATGACATCCGCATAGTGATTTAACCCTTTTTCTTGAATGGGGTAAAAGGTGGGAAAGAGCAAGAGACTCCCCTGCACATTGCTGCCCGTGTGGATGGAGGCGACAAATGTGCATCCATGCTCCTCAAATCCGGAGCGGATCCCAACATCACCATGGAGAATGGAGAGACGCCGCTTCATGTCGCAGCCCGACATGGACGACTCCGCATTATCCGTCTCCTCCTCAATGACTACGCCAATCCTCTCTACAAGTCCAAGGTAAACCGGAAACATTGAATCTTCCACTTGTACTCATGGTAAATGGTAGTGTTCGCAAAAAAAATGCAAACAAAACAAAAAAACAAGCAATATCCATTTTCCTTGGAATTTCCCCCGGAATTCGGGGAAATTCTTGGAAGGAGAAAATCCATCAATCACTGGCGTAAATGAATGAGTAAAAGCGGACGGGGGAAAATGGACGGTTCAATCGTATGCTTGCTGACTCACCCTTTAATATATTGTATGAGATTTACTATTCTTCATTCGAAAGACCTTCCCTCCGAACAATGAACTGAATAGCTTTGACTCCTGGGAGAATTATGTACATCCGTATACTTAACTGGTCTTTATTTGTTTTCTTGTGAATGAAGGAGGGTGAGACGCCCTTACATCAGGCCTGTCGGCACGGTCATCTCCGTGTGGTGAAGGAGCTCCTCACGTTCATCCAGAGGGAGAGGGGAGATGTGGAGGTGAACAAGTACATCAACTCCGTGACGAGCAAGGGAGAGAGTGCCCTCCATTATGCCTCCAGACTGAATCGGAAGCAGCTGGAAGCTCGTGGAGCGAGTCCGGACACGGGCAGAGAAATTGCCAAATTGCTCTTGGATGGAGGTGCTTCCGTCCATTCACAAACCAAAGAAGTAGGTCCTTTCTCATCCTTACGAGCTCGTGACTCATTCAATCCAGTAGGAAGGAGTCACTTGTCATCATCCTGAGCACTTCCCTCAAGGGATCATTCCTTCTGTAGTCAAGTCCATATGTTGGCCAATGTTGGGTGATAACGTCCAAGTTTTTTTCCCCATTGCTTTCTCTAGAATCACGAGACTGGCTTTCACTACTGTGCACGAGAGGGAAACAACGACATCATGATCGAGATGTTGAGCCGGATGAATGCCGTGGAGTGTCAACGGGCTCTGAATAAGCAATCCGCCAAGGGTTGGTCCCCCCTCCTCCTCGCCTGCAATAAGGGACATTATGAAGTGGCCAAAACACTGCTAGAGAACAATGCTAGGGTGGACGTCTTCGACAATGAGGGGCGCTCCGGTCTACATTTGGCGTCCGAACAAGGCTTTCAGGTGATTAGAACCGTGCTGGTTACTCCTAATAATAATAAAGCCACCACAAAAAAAAATCATGCAAAAAAAAGGGCAAAATCATGCCATACCGCATCATCTCATTATGCACCTGTCCCGCGTCTGACCCACATTGAGTGTAAAAATGTAATATGTAAATGATTTTTAATGTCTCCTACTTTCCCCCTCAAATTTTCCGCTTTTGTAGGATGTTTGCGGGATTTTGCTTCAATACCGAGCATTCATCAATGCCAAGTCTCGCGTGGGCTTAACCTCGTTGCACATGGCAGCGCAGAAGGGATACACGAAGCTCTGTTTGTTCCTCATTCAGGAGCACAATGCCTTTGTGGATGTTGTCACACTGGTAACTTCCTTTTTATATACATATACATACATATACATACTTTTGTCATATGACATATACAATTTCCGCCTCTCCGCTTGTTTGCCATGCACTACTGGGGTTTGATTACATAAAATATGTTCTATTGTGACGCCCAGAAAAAGCAAACGCCGCTGCATCTCGCAGCCAAAAGTGGGCAACTGGAAGTATGCAAGGTGCTGCTGGGCTTGCGAGCAAATCCAGATGCAGCGGATGATCACGGGCAGAAGCCGATTCACTTGGCGGCGGAAAACAATCATTCGGAAGTCATTAAGCTCTTTCTCAAACATCAGGCCTCCTTGGCTTCCAGTTCTACAAAGGTATGTAAAGGCTTTCTGGGTGGAAATCAACAATAAAGATGCAATTAAATACATTTGCAGTCCTAAATTCCTGTGCGTATACGTATAATGACTATTTCCTGGATTATTTCTCGTGGCTTCCTATTTCCATGATTATTTCATGGAGTTAATATGTATGTTAATGCACATCCTCAGAACGGAAGTACTTGTGCTCATCTTGCGGCCGAGAAGGGCTCCATATCAGTATTAGAAGAACTCATGAAATTCGACAAGCAAGGTGTGATTTCTGCCCGGAATCGGAGCACAGATGCAACTGCCCTCCAACTGGCAGCCGAGGGTGGACATGCGGATCTGGTTAAGACCCTGCTCAATGCGGGGGCTGTAGCTACAGATGAAAATAGGGTTAGTCTTTTCCTCATGTCATTTATATTCAGTTCAAATATTGTTCTTCAATATTCTTCAAAGTATTGTCATGGAATGGAATGGAATTTGGAATGGAAATTAATGACTACCAAAAAAAATGCAGACGGGCTACGCTGCTGTCCATCTCGCTGCCAAAAACGGTCATACGAACGTGATAGAAGCTCTGCAGAATTCGGATGCGATTGCCTTGAGCAGTCGAAAGCTGGGATTGACAGCCCTGCACATCGCGGCGTACTTCGGACAATCAGAAACTGTTCGGGAATTACTCACCCACATCCCGGCGACAGTTCAATCAGAACCGCCCATCTCACTGGCTGCCAGCTTCGTGAAAGATCTTGGGACGGAGTCTGGACTCACTCCATTGCACTTGGGGGCTTTCTCCGGGGAGGAGAACGTCGTGCGATTGCTCTTGAATTTCGCTGGAGTACAAGTAGACGCCAAAACCAAAACTTTCGTGAGTCTCCTCCAATTGATACATTTATTTATTTATATTTATAAGCAGAAAAATCTGGGATTACTAACCTCTAATATTTGTACTTTGGGAATTGTCCATGACAGGGATTTAATCCTCTTCATCTTGCCTGTCGCGGAGGTCACGCCACAGTGGTGGGTCTCCTCTTGAGTAGATCTTCAGAGTTGCTGGAGAGCAAAGACAACAGTGGGCGGACGGGACTGCACATCGCGGCAGTTCACGGTCACAACCAGATGGTGGAAGTCCTTCTGGGTCAAGGTGGTGAGATTGACGCTGTGGACAAGGTAAAAAAGCCCGAACTTTGGAGAGACTTCTTCCAACTCTTTCTAGGCTGTCAATTATATTGGTAAATAATCAGGGGAAGTAGGCGGAATTACAATCCTTTTTGGATACATTAATGCTTCCAGGAAAATTGGACTCCTCTTCATTGTGCGGCGAAAGCCGGACACGCGGATGTGGTGAAGCATTTGGTGGAAAGTGGAGCTTCGCCCCTGGCCAAAACAACGAAAGGCTACTCTCCCATCTGGTTTGCAGCAGCTGAGAACCATAATGGCGTCCTTCAGTACTTAATTAAGAAAGAACACGACACGTACGGCCTCATGGAAGACAAAGAGGTGCAGCAAAATGTTGGAAAATAATAATAAACTATTTTTTTTTACATTGTTTTTAAATCAAAAGGAAATGACGAGAAACGGTTGTTTTAATGGTCAAAATGTTTCTTTGTTTCCCTTTCTGTGCCTCTCGGCTCCAGTTCGTGTACAACCTGACGGTGTGCGGGAAAAACACCAACAATGAGGCCATCGACGAATTCATTCTCCTTTCTCCCGCTCCCGTCGACGTGGCAGCTAAATTGTCTAACATATTGAATAAATTGTCAGAGAAGGTAAAAGTCACTTCTTTTAGCATGTCGAATTATTGTATTGTATTACTGTATGTACATGTATTATTGCATATTATTGTATTGTGCTGTAAGCTTGTATTGTCTGTTTTAGCGATTTAAGTGATCCAAATAATTCCCACCAAAATGCATGAAAATGAATCACGAGTAAAACGACGGTAAATTACAATGGCATTACAAATAGAGAAAAGCTTCCACCGGAATGATTGATAAGCGTAACTTTAAATAAGGAGCTTTATTTATTTTTTCTACAAAAAATTGATGGTACTTGTGAAGGGCACAAAAAAGCCAGGCTAAATTCATGTTTTTCTCCGAAAGTTACTATTTTCATAAGACGATTCTCAATAATCACGATCACTTTCTGTATTTTCACCCATAGTCAACGATGTTTAAAAAAAAACGTCGAACGTTGACTCCAAAATGTATTTTGTTTCAACACGGATCAAGTCCATCGATATTTGAGTAATAAGGCGGATTAAGTCCACCCGAACGAATTAATTGTATATGCAGAGTGCAGTATTTATAAACATTATTGGGTGGGCCCATTTACGGATGATATTTGTGGCAAAAAATACGCGTAAAGAGAAAACATTGTACAAGCCACAGTTATTTGCCCTTTATGTCAATGGACGTAGCCTGGTTTGTCTATTCCCTTCATAAGTGACATCCCTAAAATGCATGAGCATCCAAAATGAAACAATCACATTAAAAAATCTTTGTCTCGTGAACTGCAGATGGAACCTAAATGTAATGATCCAGGTTGCTCATGGTACGACTGATTGAATTTTGACAGGAAAAAGAACGAGCCAAGGATCTGATTGCAGCCTCAAGCCATTGCGAGGCGATGGCAGCGGAATTGCTGTCCCTAGCGGCCGGCTCCGAGTCTGCCGGACGTCTGCTTCGATCCGTGGACCGTCGTGGTGTTCAGTTCCTGGATGTGCTCATTGAGAATGAGCAAAAGGAGGTGATTGCTCATTCCGCCGTCCAGCGCTACCTCCAGGAATTGTGGGTGGGGAGTTTGACGTGGGCGAGTTGGAAGTTAGTGCTCTTGTTCGTCACGTTCTTAGTGATTCCGCCGGTGTGGGTGGCCTTCTCCCTCCCATTGGGTCATCGTTTCAACAAGATCCCCATCATCAAGTTCATGTCGTACCTCACCTCACACGTGTACCTCATCATCCTCCTGTGCCTCACGAGTATCACGCCGATTTACCCCATCTTGAGGAATGATTTCACTCCCTATTGGATGGAATGGATATTGTTAGCTTGGCTAACGGGTTTAATCATATCCGAACTCACCAACCCCAGTGACAAGGCGGGGTTGGGGTGGATTAAGGTGGCAGTGCTCATCTTCAGTATCTTGGCAGTGATTATGCATTGTGTGGGATTTGCCGTCCCCCAACGTGCCTTGCATCCAACCATTTTTTACCTTCGCAATCAACTCTTCGCTGTCGCCGTCCTCCTCGCCTGTGTTCAAGTCCTGGACTTCCTCTCCTTTCACTATCTCTTCGGTCCTTGGGCTATTATCATTGCGAACCTCATGACGGACTTGGCCCGGTTCTTGGCCGTCTTGGCCATCTTCATGGTGGGCTTCTCCATGGTGATGGCAGCGCTAAATCAACCTTTTGCCAAACGAGATCACAATGCCACTGAGAATGCTCGGGCGAAACTTCTGACGAATGGACTTCCTTCTGGAGGTAAATTTAGGGATTTTTATTACAAATTAAAACCAATGTGAAAATTATCCTAGAATGTTTTGAGCTAAATACTTGATTGTTCCTTCACAGTTCTTATGACACCGCTGGATGCCTTTGAGCTCCTCTTTTTCGCTCTCTTTGGCTTAACGGGCCTGGAGAATCTCCGGATTGAGCCGACACAGCCATTGTGGACGATCATCTTGTTCAAAATCTTCTTTGGCATCTACCTACTCGTGTCCGTCATCGTGCTCATCAATCTCCTCATTGCCATGATGTCCGATACGTATCAGCGTATCCAGGCACAGTCAGACATCGAATGGAAGTTTGGACTGGCGAAATTGATTCGGAACATGCATCGAACCGCTGCCAC
Organism: Disparrhopalites patrizii; assembly: GCA_034698585.1. NCBI lineage: Eukaryota > Metazoa > Arthropoda > Collembola > Symphypleona > Sminthuridae > Disparrhopalites > Disparrhopalites patrizii. The sequence continues at coordinate 17,577 of JAQGBT010000534.1, forward strand.
TCCATCACCCATCAATTTATTCACCTCCTGGTTTGGATGGCTTGTCAAGCTCTTCCGCTTTAAGCGCGGTAAATACACCCTTATTTCCTCTTACTTATCTTATTTTAATTCAGCGTTATTTCCTCTTTTTAATTCAGCTGATTTCCTCCATTTAAATATACATAAACATCAAAATTTTTCAACAATTGCCCTTTTTCGTGTTACACATTTCTTTTTCTAAACATACCCATGTGCATTTGAATTATGGCTAGTATTTAACAATTCCACCATTTCCACCATTTCAGAGCCATTTAATCCACTCAAACTGGAGGGTAAGGGCGCAGTTCCGATGGCAACTGGACGAAACATCTTCCAGTTTGCCGGACAGAAAGCCAATCCGAAACAGCGATGGAAGACGGTCTTCAAGAAGTCGCAAGTTTCTCCTAAAGGTAGGATATTATTCTTTAGTAAATGTAACCCTTCTTCGCATTATTGAGGGAAGGATTTGACATAAAGGCCAATGGATATGACATGAAATAACTGTTTGAAATTCCAGTGTCGGACATAATGAGATTAAGTGTGGCACAAGTGAGTCCTATGACACCGGGAAGTCCAATGAATGCCCTGGGATCCAATGCCAGCATTGCGGCCAAATCCCGCATTGAGACAGTGGTAGATTGGCCAACAATTGCGAAGAAGTACAGAGTGTTGGTAGGAAAGGAAGAGCCTGTGGTGGAGAAAGAGAAGGAAGAGAATCAAGGTTCAACCCAAGGATCAACTTTCACCATTCAACAGAGTGGCTAAATGTTTTTACGGAAGGCGAAACAAAAGTCTCTTTGACTCTACTTACGGACGTTTACAAAAGATGTCTTTACTACATAAACATGCTCTTTGTTTTTCACAAAAAATGTTACTATATACAATAGATTTTTTGAGGTATATTGGATTCATATACGATGTAAAAAAAAAAGTACATGCTACCTGAAAGTAAATTTTTTTTAAAAACATGGTTAATGGTAAGTACTTGTGGAAAAATATTCTTACGAACAAAAAAATTATATGTGCAGTATTTTATGACATTGAAATAATATTAATATTATATGCTATAAAATGAAAAAAAAAACCGACAAGTGTCGTCGGGTAATTTGTACCGCCACTATATAATCACAATAAAGGGAATTGTACTAAATCAATACATGACCTTGCTCGTCTTGAGTAAATAACGGTGGTTCTTTCCATCATTCATCAAGCAATCACAGTTTACTTCGAATTGATATCATTAGTGAGAGTGTGAAGTTTCTATACTAAACTTTATATTTACAGCCCTCGTAATGAGCCAATTAACTCATTCCAAGACTTTTCCACAACCTTCCTTTCAGCTTTTGTTCCACTTTTTGTTGTTCCTAGAAGTCATCTATTGATTCACTACTTAGGCATGCAATGAGTAATAAACATCAAAAAATTATTTCTCGGAAGTCAAGCCCTTCGAAATCTGTGATGAACTTCCACAAAGTAGGCTTTTGTGGGTTCTGAATAGTTACATCAATTTCTTTATTACATCATCAGAGCACGTGTGAAACGTTTCCTAGCCTAATTGTCAAGCCCTCGAAGGTTAATTATTAGAATTTCCCAGAATTACAGGAAGGAAAGACATCAACGTCGTTGCAATTCGACTTCCTTCGAACCTTTTGGCTCTACAGCTGATACTGCTAGAATACAATAAACCGTTCAGTTAGCAGTTACAGGTTGATTTGGGCATCACGAGGTAGACTTACAGATGCAAATAGTGGAGAAAGTTGGGAAATTTATTATAATATTACAGACCAGCAATGTCAGTCAGGTTTTCACAATGATTTTCTTACGGGCGAAATGTCAGGTTCTTTCACAAGGTTTTTCTTATGGGTGAAAGCCGGCGAAGCGGGCGTTAGTTTCTAGTATTCTATGCATGACAAACAGGAAATCAACTACTACATAAATCACTATATGATTTACCCCAGATTGTAATATGGAATGAAGATGTAAAAATGTCAGGGTGAGAGAAGATGAATAAATAGAGAATGAAAATGGAGATGTCCGTGAAATAGTTTATCTTGATTTATTCAAACATAAATTCCGCTGACAATAAAATGCACATGGGAATATGCACTGACCAATGACTACATGAATATTAATCATTTCTTGGTTGTCTCTTTTTCAGTAACTTTTTTGTGTACCTTTGCCGGGTACGAACGAGTAGTAGGAGGTTATAGTAGATAATCATAGTAAGTATTAATTAATTCATAAACAATATGTGCATTTACTCTATGATTAAAGTAAAGGAAACTACAATATTGACATCCACATAATTACAAGGAAGAGTTAGGGTACTTTCTTTTTTTTTAAGTTGGGTGGCCTTTAAACACAATCATATTTTTTTTACAAATGCATTACATATCAGTTTACAATTAATCACTGTACATTTGTTTCCATACATGTCCATTATTTACACAACGATCGGGTTATTTTTTCCTCTATTCTCCGAGAAGACACTACCATGTCGTGACCTCTACTCCTACTCTACCTGCTTAAAATATCCTAATGTCATAATTAGTAATATTATTTGCCTTTTTTGGGAACTCCCAGGGTGTGTAATCCGTGACAGAATCTACGTCACTCATCCAGTCGCTCTTCTGCAGGCCTCTTTCCCTTCAATTTATTTCAACTTTAATTTTCTCGAACCCTGACACGCCAAAACAAAGGTTGCACCCTGACAGTGGAATTGACACACGGTTTTTTTCTATGGAATTGAACCTTTCAATTCACTGTGACATAAAATGTGCAGTAATATTTGAACAGTGTATCATTTTATATTGAATTGTTTCAAAAAGGTATTTTTTTTGGAATAAAATCACCACCATGTTTTGTCCCACATTTTCTTTGAAATCCTTTCTTGGGAATTTTTTTTGGATGCGCAAGAGCAATTTCATTGAGTACACCCTCTTCCTTTCCTGCGAGATGGAATGCAAATTATCGTAGATTTTTGTTTTTACCTAAAAATATCCTCTAAACACCCTACGCGTTACATTAACTTGTAATTACAGAGAATTAATGTACCCTCTACAAGATGTATAGGCTGGGGTAACTGGGTATATAAATACAAAAGAGAGTACAAGAAATGACGTTTACCTACGCGGACTTTTTTTTTCTCTTAAAAATTGGTTATTAACAAGTAATAGAAGCACTCAGGATTTTGTATAAGTACATATACAATTTTTTTTACCTTTTCAAAATTTCAATTTTATACATAGCCTATATGTTACATGGGTACTTGCAATATACAGGTTTTTTTCATATAATAATCTTTATTAATAAAGTAACGCATGAAAACGTTATAGGAAGATTTGATGTGAGCCCTATTTTCAAGAATTTATATGTTACACTATTTAATTACAATAATTTAGTCACCGTAATTACGCCTTAATTCTAATGTGTTTACTCATTTCAGCGTGCTCATGACATGCCATTCTGGGGAGCGCAAATGGGAAATGCGGGGAAAGGCATGAGCACGAATCCTCACAGTAAATGTAGGGATTAAGGTGCACATTAATTTTATTCGTATTTTAAGTTTTAATTTAATACGTAATAATTATTACAATAATAGCATATTTTAAATACCTATGTATTATTTATATATCATATACTCAATGTCACTAATGAACCTCGAAATGTCCCCGTGCTTATATTTCCAAAGCCCAAGAGATTGATTAATCGTAGGATTTGCTTGGTAATAATTGTACATTAATTAGTTGTAAATTCATTAATTAGGGAATTATGACTGTACATACATTTTTTTCATTTAAAACTCTTCATAAGCACTCCCGTGCTCAACCTTCCTTACCAATTAGTTTAGTGTTTTCCTGGAGATTTGAATCGAAAAATAAAAACGAGCCTACCGCCTTCAAACTTTTTCTCTTAAACCTAAATGCTTCCTAATACGAATCTTTAAAAATCGCTTTCCAATGTACATTTTCGCCCTTTACTCTATCCAATATACACATTACAAGTCTTTATTTTTTTTTACATTTTACATACATGCAATTTTACAGAGGAAAGTTTGTTTTTTAAATTCGAAAAATCCTATTTTTTTTTACTCTTCAAATACCCTCGGCACAATGACTCATTCATTCCAATCTACGGTCAGAATCATGTTTGTTTTTAGCCTACAAGAACAAGCAATAAAATAATGACTGCGACAAACACCGAACCAAACACTTGCTGGAAGTCTTCGTCTCCTAACACGTTTTTGTCTGCTGATCAGACCTGATCCTTTTCCAATTCGGGGACAAAACATTCCTTTTAAAATAATCTCCTTGGCGTGGAAATGCTTTTTATAGTTATGGGCTTGACCTGAGGTCATTCACTCGTCGCACGTTGATTGGAAACGGTGACTTCTCTCGTAAATAAACATTTGGCATTGTAATCGTACGTGCAAAAGGGTTAAGGACTTGATTTTCGGCTGAACGGAATGCCTGTAGATGGCAGTGGATGTGGGAGAAAGTCAACACGCGCTCTTTTTATAGCCATAAACTGTATCGAATTTTTTGTGGGGGAAATGGTCAAAGAGGTCAATTTACTTGCCACGACGCGTTCCCAATCAACTTGCAAGGCAAAAGGCCCACTCAATAGTAATATTGTAATAGGAACGACGATCTATTTTAGACGTGAGGAAGCAACTGTCCCTATCTGCAAGCACTGATCAAAATGATCTTGACATCCACACAGTCACTCGCACCAATTTCCTGTTCCTATATATATTGTATAGTTTAATTAAAATGTGTAAATTATTGCTTTTTTTCATAGTAAAGTCCTCCATAATGCCATTGTTCCAGTGACGACTGTAATAAGTTGTGTTGTGATGAACGCAAAGCACGTTTAAGCGGTTGATAGTAACAATTTATAATAATTCAGTCGGCGAATACCTTGATTACTCGTAATGATTATTTTTTTTAAAGAACTTACTCACTAATTATTGCGATGTTGCGGTCTTTTATATTTTACAAGAAAAATGCTCGATATAAACGTGTTGAGGGGAGTTGAGGAATTTTATACAACTTCTCCATTATGGAAGTTGCAATTCCACTGGGGGTTAATCCGTTAATCCACGGGATTATTTACAGTAATCGTCAGTATCATTAAGCTTTTGTTCCATGAACTTGTGTAAATTCTTACGTACGTATTTTATATATAGGAATTCATGTCAAAATACGTAAGTACATACTTTGGAGAGGGCGAGGATGGCACTATAATCTTGTCTCATTTGGTTTTCCTTACACAGTATGCATATTAATAGTTTTTTTTAAATAAATATTTTTTATATATACGATTCTCCTTCATCCTCGCTTTCAGTCTCAGAATCACTTTTCACTTTTTGTTTTTTTTTACACCATAGAATGTTGCAGGATGACCTCTTCGTGTTCATACATTGATTTTTATGGAGACAAAAAAAATGTACCAGAACCAGTACAAGTTGTTTACAAAAAATGTCTTTAAAGCAATCAATTACTGTGACTGACTCTTTGAAAAAGGAAGGACATGCATTTCTCTCCTTTGTTTTGTAATCTGGTTATGTTTTTTTTCTTTAAAAAATTGTACTTTTTCGAGTTATAAATATTTTTTGTTTGTATAGAGAATGCAATTGGTGTCTCATTTGTCCTACTGCTATAATAATAAAGTAGGTTCTTTAAAATGTAAATACACATTAGTTAATATCGCACTTGGAGAGAGAGAGATAAAAAAAAGGCGAGTGAGAAGGAAGATTTTATGATAGTGATGTGGTGGATGATTGGAGGCGAAGGGAGGCTCCGACGGAACTGGAAGAAGAAGAGGAAGGCAGAGAGGAGGGATGTTCTCGACGACGCTTATTGCTTTTCCTCCTCTTCCTCCGGGAGTCTCTCTGGAAGATCACATTGCTGGGGTCGTCCGCCAGCTGGGGGAATTTGTGCACATTGTAGAGGTCGGTGGGACGGTAGCCGTGAACTTGACCTTTGGAGAGGAGCTGGTCCTTCTCCTCTTCCGTCCACGCCCGACGTCCGTCCAGACCCATCGATATGTACATCTTCTCCTCCTCCCACGCCTTCTCAATGGCCCGGCGGTGAGCGTGCTTGATGAGCCGACCGAATTCCTCGTCCCGATCCGTCCCATACCGAACAGCCACACTCGTGTCACCGTTGGATAAACGCAGTTCCTGTCGTTCCCAAAAATCACACATAAATCACTCATCAACCCGTCTTTTTTGTCCTGTCATTTGATAGAGACAATAGGAAAATTGGGGGCAACGATCCGATTTAATCCGAAAAATTTTGTCCCATTCGTTTCCAAGCCCGAATCGGATCCAAAGTCGCAATTCGATCCCATTCAGTATGCAAATGACTCGATTCGGCTCGATTCAAGCCCATGGATTGAATCAAATCATGATTCGAACGATCCAAAAAATATATTATTGTGACACATTTTTTCGCTTTTTTTGCCAATTCAAAGCATATAATGAAGTCTAATAGTTTGCCACTTCAAATAAATGCAAGTAACCGTGATATAATATTTACTGTTGATTCAAATTTGCTAGATACTTTGATGGTTATTGCTCCGCTTCGGAAGAATATCCAAAAATTTTGTATTGAATAATTGATTGAATGCATCGAATTTCAATTAAATTGTATGACCTGATTTACGTCTTGAATCGAATTATTTGTTTCGATTCACGGTGCCGAACCGAATTAAATTTTCAAGTATTTGAATGGAATCTAATCGAATTGAATCTGAACATCCGATTAAGAATCGAATCGTTGCCACCCCTAAGGAAAATAGAGAGAGCAAGAGAGAGACAGAGATAAAACAAACCTTTATGCCATTCTCAGCATCGTGGACAGAAATATTGTAAAGGCCTCCTAATCTCTTCAGCTCTTCCATGTCATCCCTTAGCTTATGGGGGTTGTCCTTAACAAAATAGAAGGTATTTTGATGTGATGACTTGAAATCGATGGACAAGGACCCGTTCAGGACCGACGTGACGACTCCTTGGATCACGGAGTTGTCCACCGTGCTAATGAGCGTCTTCCCACTCTCCACCCTGGAGATGAGAAGGCCAGGGCCGAAGGCCGCCCTCCTGTACGCGATCTTGCTCATCAAGTCCCATTCATTGACTCCCTGGAGGAGACGCTCCGTCTTGAGGCGGGAGCCTCTTCTAAACCCGGGCGTCTTGAATCCCGCCGTCACCGTCTTGGCAATGCAGTCCAAGCCGGCCACGGTTCCGAATTCGGGGACTAAATGGGGATTGTTCTTCACAGTGGGCTCCAGCGTTTGGGGGGTGACATAGTCCTGGCCAAAGATCTTGCTCATGTCGTAGCCGAAGAGCTTGAGCCAGTCCCGGAGGGAGGTCATCTTGCTCTGGGCAAAGACATTCTTGGGCGTGATGGGGTCGTTGGCGGCAAAGCGGTAGGAGAAGATGTCCGTGGGGGCCTTGAGGGTGGCGCTGAGGGTCTGCCAATTGGGGACCATCCACTGACCAATCGTGGGGTCGTAGGGACGTCCGTTGATGATGACGAGTCCGGTCTTGCGATCCACGACTCCTCCATGGAAGCCTAGTGGTAGGTAGAATTCCGGATTCGTGTCCCTCACGACCTTCCCGAAGGGACTCCGGTGGATCTCCTTCACCACATTCCCCTGGCTGTTGAAGACGGCCAGGGGGGAGTTGTTCTGATCCGTGGCCACGTAGTACCTCTGCCCGTCCGAGCTCGTGAGTCCCACGAGGGCGTCCGAGTTGTCGTAGAGGAGGATGTAGTGCTTCCCCCAGAAGGGGAAGTGGATGTGCGTGATGAGGTGGGGCGTCTCGGGATTGGCGTACAGGAATTGGGTGACATTCCCCTGATCATCCTTCCAGGACACGAGTCGGTCCATGTGGTCGTAGAAGAACCAGACTTTGTAGACGTCCTTCTTGACGGCGTGGAGCAAGAGTCCTTTGTCATCGTACTGGAACTTCTCATTTCCTCTCTGGACTAGAAAGCCTCTGGGGTCGTAGGTGTAGCGGAAGAGCTCCCCCACTTGTATCACACGGTCTCCGCTGTCATAAATCAGGGAGGACTTCTCCCCCTGCTCCATGATCTGGATCGTGTTCCCATTCTCATCGTACACATACTTCCAATTCCCACTGCCCAGGACCTCGGACACGTGTCCATCCGCGTCGTACACCACGTTCTCGGCATACGCCGACTTGGAGATGCTCATCTTCCGGTGCTTGACCTTCCCCCGACTGTCGTAATCCAGGTCAAGGCGGAAGACCTCGGCGCCTTTCACACTCACGGCCAGCCTCCTCGCTCGGGCCACCTTGTCCTTCTCGATGGTCTTCTGGAAGATCTTCCCCGTGTCCTGAATCAGCGTCCGGTTGAAGTTGTCTCCGTTGATGTTCTGGTAAATGGTCAAGTCCTGGACCGTCTCCAACGCCCCCAGATTCTGACTCTTGCGGATGGACAGTCCCTGGACGTGCTTTCCATTGATCTCCACCTCCACCGTGCTCATCCGGGCATTCCCGTCGTACTGATACTTCATGTGGATATTGTCCAGGCCGGTGGTGGAGCCGTATTTCTCCCGTTGTTCCTTCACAATCCCGCCATGATACTTGTACTCGATCTTCACCTCAAAGCTGGACTGAGACACCTCGGCCACTTTGAGCAGTCCGGTGTTCTCTTGGTAGCTGAAGCGGGATGAGCGGAGCCCCGCCACGATCGCCTCCAGCTTGTTGTACTTGTTGTACACATTGTTCACTCGGCCCGAGCCCTGGGGGTAGGTGATGGCAAGGATTTGACCCAAGTCATTGTACTGGATTCTGTACACATCCCGACTGCTCGGGGCCTTGTAGATGTACTCGTACACGCCGATCGAGGTGGAGATCCCGAAATTGTGGATGTGCCCTCTCGGAGTCGTCAAGGACTGGAAGGCGCCGGAAGGGTCGTATTCGATGAGGTAGTCACTCCCTCCCGCCGTCGTCACTTTCAGAGGCTACGGGGGCGCAAGGAAGAAAGAGAAACATGTTAATTCCCATTTACCCCTTTTTTTTTCATTCTCTCCCAGCCCCCATCATCGTCCGAATTAGCATGTATTCATGCAAATAACATACAAATCCAGAGCGAGTCGGGAAAGCACCCACTCCGGAGGCACTTCCTCCGCCCGTCGAAGTAAAAAAGGAGGTTACATCCTCCTCATTTCAAAGTGCTTTCCTAGTGACACGAGGAATGAGAGAGGGGGCAAAAAATATATGAACTCACTAGATTATCAATGAGGTCCTTGAAGGTGTGAGTGAGAGACGTTCCATCGGTGTAATCAATTTTAAAGAGACGTCCTGATCTATCGTACTCGTACACCTCCGTCAAGTCATCCCATTTCCATCCTATTAAACGACCGAATCGATCGTATTCCAATTCAACTGGGGCGAAGCCGAGCCTGTAGAGAATAGAGAGTACATAGTAAGGCCAAAAAAAAGGTTCCCGTTAAAAGATTCATGTACAAAGCAGACTACAGATACACGTAGAATCAGTATAGCTCAAAGGCAAATCATTTTACGGAGTTTTTTTTTTTTTAGTATTGGGCGAAATTAAGTATTTACAGGAGGAAACATTACGGGAACTTTTACGGCTTCTACGCACGTATATAAAAGATTTGCCCTATACATGTATTCCAACTGTGGTTCTTCCTGTGGTTGCAGGGGATTTGGGGAAATGTAAGACAAAAAAAAATCGGAGCACCAGTCTGAGAGGCCTCACAACAAGAGGGGAAAGATATAGGGAATAGGTCAAGCATTTTTTTCCTTTTTCTCTCTCTCTTACCTTGGAGTCCATCGGGCTGGACGGCTGGAGCGGTCATAACTAACGTTCAAGATGGGATTTCGATCATCACTGAAAAGGATTTCAGATTTGGTTTCCCGGTCGTATTCTATCATGAGAATATTCTCGCCGTTGATTCGCATTTTCTTATCGATTTGCACCACTTGCTTGTTCTTGCCCCGACCCTCCTTCCTGGGCACGTAGCGCCATTCCACGCGATTAACTAGGTCACCAGCCACTTCGGTTCGCTGTTTCCCAGGGATGGGAAAACTATCGGATAAGATTGGACTTATATCACCCAGAACGTTGTATGGCACAGTCTCCGTTGTTATGGTCTGACCCCAGGGGAAAAGACGCACGACACTCCCATCCGGATGAACTGATGTTACTTCCTCCGTTTTCCCTGTTTTTGTTTGTTATTGTTTGAATGAAGGAGAAAAAAACAGAGAAAAACAGCCAGTTAAAATTTAGATTACCTTTGTTCCCACAGAGAAAAAAGGGGGAGGGGAGGCGAGAGCGGGAAAGGACGAATGTGAGAGGGGAAAGAGCTAAAGAGCTTCCAACTTTCCTCATGGAAAAAAAGTCATGTTCTCGTGGGGGGGAATAAAAAGGAAAAAGGATCAAGACGGAAAGAGATAGAGATAGAGAGAGAGAGAGAGAGAGAGAGAGAGAAGTAGAGAAAGGAATGAAAAAACTTTGCAAACCTTGTCGCTTGTAAATACTGGATCCTTTTATGAGGACAACTTCAGGGAGATTATCGTCCCTGGAAACCCTCACACTTGCTCCTTTCTGACTTAAATCAAAATTGAGCGTGATCACTTGACCCGTCGGGCTGATGGCCATGGTGAGTCGTCCAAACTCATCGTAGGAATACACGGAGCTTCGTCCACTCGAGTCCTGCCGACTCTTGATGAGTCCGGTGGAGCCGTGGTAGTCGAAGGTGAGATTGTAGCCTTCGGGGGTGGAGAACTCCTGCAACATCCGCACTCGTGACATTCTCAAATTAAACTTCTGTGCCTGGGAATTCTCGATGGTCTTCACTTGTGAGGAGTAATCTCGGAGGATCTGGATTTTATTTCCAGCCGAGTCAGTGACGCTACTCAGTTTCCCGTTCGACATGTTCACATTGTAGAGGAATGTGTAGATCGTCTCCCCCGTCACGATGTTCTTGGTCGCCACGTGCTGACCGAAGCGGTTGAACACATAGATTTCCTGAGTTTCCGGAGAGTAAATCTCATATGGTCGGGCTTCCGTCGACTGTGGCTGGGGGATGGAGGCCATGATAGAGCGGATCCGATTGTTCCCCTGCAAATTAATGAGCAAAAAAAAATGTGTCACACCAACCCCACATTTCATCCATTTCCATTAAGTACAAGAATGCAGTGACTACATCTCATACCTGATCGCTGACATGGAGAACCCCGTCGGGGGTCATGCAAATGGCAGAAATCGTATTGAACTTGGACGTGGCGGCCAAGTAGTAATCCTCCTCAAAGCAGGCACAGCCTTGATCCAAGCAATTACACTTGGACTCGGATCCGGCAAAATGAGAGATCTTCCCATCCGTGGCGACGAGTCGGATCCGATTAATTCTCTGGGAGTCGGACTCGGCCACATATAAATCTCCATTGGAGGCAAAGGCCATGCTCTGGGGACTGATGAGGGTGGCGTGAGTGGCCAAATCCATCTCGTAGCCCCCTACTGGGGCGGTGCAGTGAAGGGGACGACCGGCAATAATCCGAATCCGGTTGTCCTCCGTCAACTTCAGAATCATGTGGTCATCAATGATGTACAAGGAATTATCCAAGGGATTCACTGTCAGCTCCGTCGGCCAACGTAAATGAACCTGCTCAGTCAAGGCAAAAATGGGCTCGTTATCCCCTTTTCTCCCCTATGCATTATTATTGCCACCATTCAATCCATTTATATATCATGTATGTATACCTCCTCCACTTTGAGCGTGCCTTCACAAGGAATGGGCTTCCAGTGTGACTTCTGCTGGTGATTGCCAATGACAGTGGTTATGATCCCGTCCCGATCCACTTTCCTGATGTTGGTGCCATCGGCAAAGTAGAGGACGTTGTCCGAGGACACGGCCACACCTTTCGGGTAGGCCAACTTGGCATCTCTCGCCAGAGCCTCATCGCCACAGTGGGCCTCGTCTCCTGGCAAGCACCTCTCGCCCGACCCCACCACGGCCTCCCAGTTGTGCTCTGGATCCGAGCTGTCCTCAATATTTCGCACCCGAATGATTTGATGGGACTCGGGGTCCGAGATGTACAGCATGTTGTCCACCGGACTGAGAGCCATGTGGTAGCGGTAGGAAACCCGGGTGGCACTGCAAGTTCCAACACAAGTTCTCATAAATCACATCTGTCTCCCCATGTGTGTGTCCATGTTTGCCATGAGACGCTTTTCTATATATAATTACTTCTACTAGCTGTCTCCTATTCTGTCTTTCGTATAGAAGCAGGATGAAGAAAGAAAAATGAGACGCGTATCTGTCCAAAAAAAAAGGAAAAATCAAGGGGAAAAAACTTACTTGAGTTTGACGACATTGTGAACGGTGCCATCGACCATAATCCTGCGAATGAGGTCAAAATCTCCCACAAAGACCGTTCCATCGGGTGCAGCTTGGAGAGCCACGGGTGCCAAGAGTCTTTGTTTGGCTGCCACGCCATTGCACTCGGACAGACAGTCCAGGGAGCGTTGGTAGCCATTCCCCATGGTCGTAATAATGACTCGTGGCCGGTGCTTCAAGTAAATGTTGGAGCCATCCCCCTTCTGGATGATCCCTTCATGGAAGTTGTAGCGGTGGTGAATGTCCAGATTCCAGCCGCCGATGTCCGAGATGCTCATGTCATGCCCACTCAACGTCGTGCTCTGCACGTCCCAAATGATGCTCGCACAATTGCTGTACTCATAGCCCACTTTCACGATGGCCGTCGTCACGCCGTACACTCGCTGCCGGTAGACATTGAGCCGATTCCAGGCGTACGTGTACTTGATGTCGGGGTCAGCCTCGAAGATCTTCTCGAAGAGCACTCCCTCAATCGTGATTCGGAGGTGGACTCGCTTCAACGAAGAGGGAATCGTCTCCCCCGTCAATTGAAGCTGGATCGTGGAGAGGTAGCCTTGGACCCGAGAGCTGTGGTACATCAAATGGATCCCCGAGCCAGGGATTCGAACGCTCTCTTGCACCACCTGCCCAACCATTATATTTGTGTGTTTTTTACAGAGACATTTTTTACAGAGAAAAATTTACGCAGAATTTTTTTTACAGAGACAAATTTACAGAGAATTTGTTTACAGAGAAAAATGTACAGAGAATTTTTTTTTACAGAGACAAATTTACGGAGGCATTTTTTTTACAGAGAAAAATAAAAGAAAAGGCTCTCCTTTTCGCCCACACACTCCTATTACGCATTCGCTCCATTGCGTCCTCCAGAACGACCACACTAACTAATGCATTGGTCTATGCCCTTAGTGACACATTGGGAGTCGGAGGGAAGGCAAAGGGTTAAAAATAGCCCATAGTGTTTTAATGGGGCATGGAATCGAAAATAGCACGAGATCAATAGGACACCCGGGCATAGGAGATATCTAAAGACGAGCATTAAAAATACAAAAAAAGAAAAGAGCAAGAAAAAACAAGGAACCTGAGATTCGACGAGAATTGTACTGGTCTCTGGGCAGTCGCCTTGGAAGCCGTGCTTCCACGTGGCCAAGACGATGGGCTTCATGGTGTCGTAATCGTGTGAGTCACAAGACTGACCGCGGACGAAAACTCGGTCATCCAAGTCCAAAGAGCCCATCACGACCACGTCAATGATTACGACCTACAAGAAAAGACATATGTACGTAGAGTCAAGGAATGGGGAAATTCCCCCAAATTTTATGAACGCTTTCCCATTGCATTATACACGCAATTCTTTTTTTTTGGTCCCTTTTTTTTAGATCTCCTTTTTTTAGTTCTATTCCAAGGACGAGGAGAAAGAAGAGAGCATTGGCAATTATGATGAGCTCTGTGTGCGTCTCTCTCTTCTTTTCTCCACGTTGAGACACTTAAAGGAAGAGCTTTTTTTTTTGAAACATTTATAACGTGAGAGAATCTCCACATGTGGAGCTGGGTGAAGTTTTAAATAATGCACTACCTCATTCCAAGGAACAAAGATGGTTCGCGTTTGTGGATTAAAAGGACTGCGACCAAAGTGGAGAGTGACAGCCCCGCCGCCGTTCACCATCAAATCAAACCAGCCGTCATCTTGAGTCAAGGTGAAGCCCCCCAAAGGCTCCAAGGGGGAACTGGAGGACACGCGGACGCCCATTAATCCACTGCCATTCGGAGTCACAACTCGGCCTCGAACCACACCACTTCGACTGTAGGAAGTACAGAGGTCACATTTAATACCACACAAAATACATATCCTAAAACGTGAGAGCATTTTATACCCCTTTTTTACCCGAAATCCGCATGTACTAAAAACAATTCCCCGAATAAATTGCAATGTTTTACTCAAAAATAGGTGTCATTTTTTTCGCAGAAATACACTTTTCCCCTCAGAAATACACCTTTTCCCTTCAGAAATAAACATTTTTTCCCCAAGATAAATGATTAACGACCTTGAATATTTCAATTAGGAAGAAGTTTTTATTTATCCAGGTGATATCGTATGAGATTGACGTGAAAACGGGGGAAAGTCATATTTTCTCCCAGACACACGCAGTCAAATTGGCAAAGGAGAAAAACAAACATCTGCTGTGGAATTTATTAATAAGAGAAAAACACGGGCGGGCACACGGAGTAAAAGGGAAATTCATGGAGGGTAAAACGAGCAATGTTAATAATAAATAAAAGAAAAGAAAAAAACAGAGATGAGAAGGGGAGCATGAGTGAAGAAAAGGTGTAAAGTACGGCATTTTTGAGAGACGTGGAGGGTTAGAACATTTTGCGTACAATCATGGCCAAGTGGGAATAAACATGAGTTTGACGGGGGGAAACAAATGACGAGTCGGCAGATAATAAAAGATTCAAGTATACATAAAAATGCATATATATATATACATATGACTTTGACACGATGGACAGGACACATGTAATCATGTCAAGATAAAAGGAAAAAAAAGTACACATTGAAAAGAAAAACAGGACTTGTTACGATATTAAACATGTAAAAAAACAGTCTTATACGTAGACGGATATATATATATAGATATATAAATTGTGCGAAACGACAGGACATGTACAAATACAAACGAAAATCAATGAATTGTCCATCCAGCAATAAAAAAGACACACTTGGGCAGAGACACGCTTCCGAACAACGACAACAACGAAAAATATGTAAAACAACGTTTATTTTCTTCCTTCTTTTTGAGAGGGACAAGAGAGGGAATTTAAGCCTGCAGGTATGAAATGCGTGTATACAGATTGTAATACAAAAAAACGGAGGGGAAGAAAAGTCCAATTCTTTTTTCTCTCTTTTTTTGGGGGGGGGACGAACAACGCCCACCAAAAGTGAAGGCGGAGAGAGTCACTAGTCTCTGCTTTCTCTTTGTTGCCCTCCGGCAACGGATGTTTCACTATTTCTTCCGCCCTCCTTTTTCTTTCTCCTTACACGGAGGCTTGAATTCCTCTTTCTTTTATTATTTTCCGTTATATATTTTTTTTACAAAAGATGCGAACAAATTGAACCGGATTTTTGTTTTATTTGCTCTTTCTTTCTACTTTTCCTTAACTCTAGTTTTTTTTATTCTTTGAAGAGTAAAAGGGAGGGCAATTTCCTGGAGTTTGGGTAGGTTGCTGTGGAGTGAAAAAGAGCTCAGCTTACCTCTTGTTGAAATGACTCCAAAACACACTTGATCAAGCAGCACAAAAGACAGATTAAGAAAGCACAGTTAGCCAAGAATGTCAACTTTTTGATTCACACAAGAGCATGGCGGCCCCAAAAGCAATAAAAAACAGAAGGTTTCCTCCTCTTTGGACCTTATTTTCATCTCAGATTCATTTATCAACATACCTACACTAGTATTTCCTCCCAACATGTGGCTTCAAAAATCCTCTCAAACAGAACTAGTCTCCGATTTTCTAAATGTCTACCTTCTTTTCGAAGGGATTTGTTGCCCCACAAATAAATTTCTACATTGGACGAAACGCATTTGAACTCTTTCATCCACATTTCTCTCATCAAATTGATATTTTTTGTTTCTAGCGCAATTGAAAATTGCAGCCTAATTCAGCGCTATTATCTCACCGTACTTGATATTATTGTGGTGAGTAAAAAATAGAAAAATGTAGGGATTGTTCCTTTGAGAATCTCCTAAGCAAAAGTGTGAGAAATTTGTTTTTTTGAAAGCCACTTGAAAACAAGTGAGAAGAAATTGTTACTGTAAAATACCTTTTTTTTCTACATATAAATGTTACATTCATGTTAACATCCAAGTGTGAGAAGAACAGTCAGTGATGTCTGCCCTCCAAAATATTTAGTGGTTACGGAGCCACGCTCAGGCGGGAGCGTACAAAAATGAAAAACATTGAAGAGTATAATAATAATGTAATTTATGTCAACACAGAAACTGAGACGATCCACGTATAAATATATAAAGGTGAAGACAGGGGCACAATTGCTTTAGCTCAACAATTAACAAAAAAAAATAAGACATTGTTCTGACTGCACTCAGAGACGTCCATTACGTACAATCATACCACATGTAGTAATAATGACAGTAAATAGTACGGGAAATAGGAAAACAATCACGATGGTGAACGAGTACTCAACGAAGTTTTTTTTTCGGCCTTCATACCCGCAGTGTTACCATTGGGTAAATGAAGAAAAAAGCGGAGGTTTTTTTTTTCAGGAGGAAACAGAGGCAGGATGAGGAGGAGAGGAGTGACAGAGATACGTAGGATGAGGAGGAGAGGAGTGACAGAGATACGTAGGATGAGGAGGAGGAGAGAGACACAGTGAGAGAGACAGTGAGAGAGACAGTGAGAGAGACAGTGAGAGAGACAGTGAGAGACAGTGAGAGAGAGGGAGAGAGGATGAAGAGAAGAGAGTGAATCGGGAGGAGGATGGCGGGTAGAGAGATGACTTCGTAGAAAAAAAAGCCATAGATTAGGATGTTGTTGATGAAGTGAGCATGGGGAGAGGAAGGAATTGTCCTCCTAGCCCCATAAGGCAACATCCTCAGGTAGTGAAGGGAAAGCGCGAGGGGGTCCAGATTCAAGGAAATATATACATACAGACATGTACATACATGATAAATGCAAAGGTTTATGAAGGAGACCAGGAGAGACCAGAAGAGACAGGGAGAGAGAGATATCTTTTTCCACGGCTGAGGAAAAGGAAAGGTGAAACGAAAGGACGACGGTGGCGATAACAATGTGAAAGTAATGATGAGAATTAGGACAGTGAGAGTGAGAGAGAGGGCGAGAGAAGGAGAGAGGAAGAGAGAGAGAGAGGGAGAGAGGGAGAGAGAGGAGAGGCGTAATTAGAACAACTTACCTTCCATTAAAAGCATCCTGGCGTGCGTAGCTTTGAAGACTTCCCTCCTCAATGAGGAACTTCATTTTTTCGAAGAAAGAGGCTGTGATTGCAGGTGGCTGCTTCCTCAGGAGAATATCAATTGGTTTTCTGGCGGAGACACAGAGTTGACTCTTCTCACACTGAGTCACGGAACAGCATTCGGGATCTTCACAGTCTGTTAGTCCATCTGTTCACAAGGGAAAGAGTGAGAGTGAGAGAGAGAGACAGAGACAGAGAATTCCTTGAGTCCTTTGTCATTCCCTTTCTCATCTAAAGGCTTCACCTACACAGAGGCATTTCTTCCATTTCCACCTCATTATACTCGCTCCCCATGCAGGCATCCCATTATACGACATTGTTTCTCCTCAAGAGAGAGAAACAGAGAGAGAGAGAGAGAGAGAAAACTTAAAAAATTCTCTCTCTCTCTTCCTCCCTGGAAAAGACATTATGGGGCCCCAAAAAACTCTCACGGTGCTCACTTATTATTACCATTACACTCCGTTCCCTCTGTGTTCCAGTACAAATTATTCAAATTTTTTGAGGAGAATGGCACGACATGATGCACAGGGTTTCTCCTCTTCCCCCGTCCTTTATGATTGTGATAGGGGTAATGACGAGAGGGAGAGCGGAGGATGATGATGATGACACCGTGATGCTCACACATGGGGAGCGAGGGAGTGCAGAGATGTTTTTGGAGGATGTGAGACGGGGGAGATTCAATGGGGAATGAGGGGAAAGTTCAAAGAGAAAAAAATTACGTCTCCTATTCTGCCTTACCTTTGTCGTTGTCTTTCCCATCATTACAGTTTTGTTCCATCATCACGGAGCACTCAGTGCCCGTCCAGCCCGAGTGACATTTGCATTCCCACAGTCCCTCGTAGTTGGCCTTACATTGTCCATGGCCACTGCAACTGTTGGGACAGCCCTCCAAGGTGCAATGGCGACCGTTCCAGCCCGTCACGCACAGACATGTCCCATTTTTGCATTGGCCGTGATCTCCGCATCTATACGATCATGAGGATGTGTAAATATATATTAGAAGAAAAAAATGGTGATGCATACATGTTCCTTTTCCCATTATCCGGGCTACCATTACATATTTTAAGGGCTCACACATGCTGATGTGAACACCAATTTCATGCCAAAGTTATCTCCCTGCACTTTCCCCTTTTCTCCACACCTTTTGACATTATAATTTGGCTAAACATGAATAAAAAATCCGAGTTTTTATAACCCAATTTTTTTTTGGGGGGGGGAGAAAAGGTGAAAAAAAAGCTCGAAAAAAACTTTTTTTTGGAGTCATGCCATTAAACTTACCTCTTGTCGCATACTCTCTGATTACACAACGGCCCCGTCCATCCTTCCGAACATTGACAGCCTCCGCCGATGCAAATGCCATGAGCACCACAGTTTGTATCGCAAAGTTCTGGAATGTAATCAAGCGTAAAAGTTTAGTTGGGGGGGCACCACACAAAGGAATATTATAGGAGGTCCTTGGATGACGGACTCATAATAATAATATTATATAATAAACGGCTCCAAACTATACCTACACTCTCATATACATAGTCTCTCTCCGTCTCTTTCTCTCTCTATCTGTATTTTCACGACAGGAGAAAGGTCTGCCGGAGTTTTTTTTACAACTTCTTCGCGGAGTTCATGTGCTTTTGTGTGCTTCTTCTATGTATATGTAATGGGAGAGACTGTGTGTACAGGAGATGATTATCGGCATGAGCCATAAAGTGGGTTGATGGCGTTGAGTAGTGTAAATGTATAGGAAGACATGTCTTTAAAAATAATAATAATAGTAAAAAAAACTCAGGATTTGGAAGGAACAAAGGCGGGCGGAGAGAAAGAGAGGAAAGGGGGGATCTAGAGGGAGAGAGCATGTATGAGAGGAAGGAGAGAGGGAGGGCATAGAAGAGAGAGAAGAGAGATATTTGAAAATTGTGAAAAGGAAAGAAACTTTATGCTTTTACGAGTTGAAAACACTAAAACCTAAAATGATACGAGTGAGCAAAATATAATGCATGTTCCCTCTGTCATGTTCGCCTTTTCCTCTGGTTCTTGTTGATCCTCCTCCTCCTCCATGGAGGTGAATGGTTCTGGCTGATGGCTTTCTCTTTTACTCCCACCCTTTACTCTCCCACATACACTTTTTTTTATGACGGACCTTGTTGTTCCAGCAAACTTTTCTCCGGCTCCATATAAAGGGAAACACATCTACTGGAGAATCGAGACAGAGATAGAGGGAGTCTTTATGATCTCTTACCTTGGGAGCAATCTTCACCCGTCCATCGTGGCTCACAGGCACAAGTTTGTGTCTCGAGATTGAAAACGCCGTGGGAAGAGCAATCGGGTAGACATTGTAAAGCCTCGTTGTCCGGCTGAGAACAGTCAGCACCCCGCCAGCCCTTTTTGCACATACAAGTCCCAGCCAAGCAGAAACCATGTCCCGAGCAAGTTGGATGCATACAATCAGCTATAAAAATCCCCGCAAAATGTTTTCATTCCAACAATAAACGCTAGCCGTGTGTTATGGCACAGCAAATTTCTTTCATTTCTTCTTCATTTTTATACATTCTTTTTATCCTTTCCCTACGCCTTGGATATGCTCCCTTGCTTTCCCGACACGCAACATTCCCACTTAGAATTTAGCCCTCTATTTACCCCCACATACCCACTAGAAGGCCCGTAGATCGGTCTGGCTCTACCTCTCACAAACCATTATATCAATCAAGTGCTCTTGTAGCCATTCATGCACCTATTTTTTTTTTTACAATCCTACGGTGTACTTACGCCTCAGTCATTACTCATGGACCCGGACCATTTATTTCTAAATTATTGTCCCATATATTCCCATATCTTGATCCTGGAGGAGAGCAAACACACTAGCACATATGCATTGCCAAGTCAAATTGACATGTCCAACAACATCCTTCTTTTTCAGCTTTCAATTAAGGCCCGTCTTCTTCCTACACAGCTCCATGTCCTCTGGCCTGGACTTTCACCACACAATTAATTCCTCTTCTCACCATGTAAATGTCCCATACGTCTGTCCTCCGAAATTCCCTCTTTCTCTCTCTCTCTCTCTCTCTCTCTCTTTCTCTCTCTCTCTTTCTCTCCTTTCCCGCACATGACTTTGCAGGGGAGGAGATTCAACAGTCCTCCGACACTTCCCTCTCAATCCTCTCTTCTCACCTCGTCTACGATACAATCTATATAAGTCTATCCCCTTTATCTCGCCCCAGTTTTGGCTTTCCCTCAGCTTAAGAGCTACTTTCCTCTGGCTTTTCTAACAGGCCCCATCACTCCCACAAGCAAATCAATAGGAACCAGCATCTGCCTCCTATACGGGTACCATAAAAAATTCTCTCTGCAAAATAAAAAAAAAACCTTCAACCGAGCCTACCTTCAACGTAGCCCTACCTGCTATCCTGAAATACAACCACATGGTGAAATACTATAGTTGCGAATTCCGATGCAATGCTGTTTTTCCTATTCCTATTAAAGGAATTGGCGAGTTTAAAAATGTATCCCATGACTCTGCCCTGATACGCTAATGTATACAGACGGAGTTAAATTGGGAATTAATAAAATAAAAGCTCACCGTCCTGGCAGAATTCACCCTTGTAGCCGCGAACGCAGGAACACTTCCCGTTGACGCACTTGCCATGTCCATTACAGTCGGGCACTTCACATTCATCATGTCGCAGGTTGCACTCTTTCCCCTTCCAACCTGGATTGCATTGACATTCTCCGTTCACGTACTCACCCCTTCCCGTGCACAGGACCGGACAAATACCTGGACACACAAATTAGCTTGTAAATGGAAATTCTTAATTCTCTTTTGGGAATTCCTGGACGGTTTGTGGAAACAGAATATAAAATTATGGTTTTTCCAGGTAGAATTTCTATAGGCGATAATTTAAATAGAAAATAAAAACAACAAGTGGAAATGACGCACTTTGGCTACAATCTTCACCCCCGAAGCCACCATTGCATTGACAATGACCCATCTGACACTGGCCGTTACCGCTACAACCATTCGGACATCCCTCGGTCATCTCCTCGGAGATGGTGGAAGCAAAGATGACCTCTTGTGGGTCGCTGTCATCGTTGTACAGCGAGATAAACCAATGTCCTTGCTCGATGAATTTACTCAGTTCTTTGGTTACAGTTGGCTGTGGGAAGAAAGGGAGATTTATTGAATTAATCAGTTAACATCATTTAATTTAATCATTTAATTTGAATTTAATCATTTATTGAATTAACATTTAATTTAATGAATGTTCCAATTCCAAAGGGATACATGCTTAAGAGGGATATTCAGGGAAGAAGCTCGGATCGTTTTTTGACGTGACTGAGATTTTTGTCGAGTACTAGAAAGGGGAAGAGTTAAAGGAGTCGTGGAGAGACACGATGCAGACAGTAGTTATGATGTTCCGTCTGTACGGGCAAGGGAGGGGTTAGGAGGGGGAGGAGAGAGAGAGGGAAGGTGAGGGGGAGGGAGGTGAGTGGGATAATGGGATGCATGTCGAGAGGAAAGGTCGAGGGAGGGAGAGGGAAAATGTCGTATGAGGAAATGTCACGAAAAAAAAGGGAGACGAGTATAGTAAAAAAAAACGAGTATAGTTACCGGTGAACTCCGTTTTGATCTCGATTTAAAGCCCCTGAGGATCTCCATGAAGTCGTAGTGCGTATGGGTGGGGAGGGCATTTCTCCTGGCGTAAAGTCCAACGCTTGCTCCACGTGGTACACTCAGCTCCCATGTTACGTAGGCTCCCTCGGACTGGTAGAATTGCATGTTCCAATAGCTGTACGATCCGATTATATTTGACAGGCGACTACCCAACGTTATTTGAGCAAATGACGTACTGTCAGGGGGGAAATTCACTGCTGGATATGTTCGAACTCCTGCACGAAACGGAGGGAAAAAATCCAAAAAAAATCATGGTAATAATCATCATAGGAAAAAATAAAAGGTATTTTCCCACCACTTTCTTCTTTCTCCTTTCGTACACACATATGTACATATGTGTCTATATTATATAGATATGACATATACATATTATGTACGTACCATCTGATTTTTTTTCAGATTCTTATTTTTTTCACACAGACTAAGGGAAAGTTTTCCCTTTTGGACATTTTATCACGCACATGCAAGGGTAAGTGTGAAAGAAGAAATAGAGTCAACATTCACCAAAAGGAAAGCACTGGAGGCGAGGGGAAGCATTAAAATTAAAAGGACATTCATAACAAGATTTAAAACAAAAGCAGCGGCATGCATAAAAAGTCTTATTATTAAAGCATTATCAATCCTTTTTTGGCGACGAGACACAAACATTTTTCACATTGAATGTGGCGTGGACATTGCAGCGGACCATGTTATAATACTCACGGATCATTCGGACTGTTTAGGGACAGTCACTGGGTGAAATTGACGCCGAGAAGAGCGAGGCGAGACAATACAATCGCACAGTTCAGAAATTTGACACAGGCGCTGATGACATTTGAGGGACAATTTGCAAGAACGACGACGCTGAGGTCGCATCGGAGCACATGTAATGCAGATAGCCTCGTGGAGACGGATCACATTTGTATTTTGGATTTCAAGGGAGAAGGATGAAAGAAGAAGAAATGGTGAGGAGCAGAAGGACTTGGGAGGGGACGTATTTGAAATAAGATTTTATCAATGTAAAAGGTTTTTTTTTTTGGAGAAGGATAAAAAGTATATGAGACAAGAGCTCACCTGGATCCACTTTCTCGTAATAATTTTTACCCACTTGCCTAGTCCGGGTAGAGGAAGAGCAACTGCACTCAACCCATTCAAAGTCTTCAGACTCGTCCTCATCCCTTCCACTTCCATTAGTGCTCCTAACTAACGAGTTTTCACGGTCCCTCTTCTCCCCATCGTCTCCCTCCGACGACCCCATTTCGGCCATTGTACTAACTCGCACAATGGGGCTTTTGGTCTCATTGTCGTCGTACCACTCTTCCTCCTCCTCCACGACTTCCTCCCCCTCCTCCAAGCCATCCTCCTCCTCCCAATCTCCATCTTCCTCCCACATTCCCCCACCCCCGACCTCTCCGGCTTGGGTGGAGGGGGAGGAGGATTCCTCCCCGGAGTTTGGAGTGAGCTCATCAAGCATATTGGGCAGGGAAAAGGAGGAGGACGAGTAGTTCACAATTGGTTTCTCAGTAGTGGGTGAATTGGTCCTTTTCTCATCCTCCTTCTCCTCTGGAGTTCCAGAGGCACTTGGAGGGGGAAAGGAGGGAGGTGGAGGGGAAAAAGGCCTGGTGGAACTAGTGCGTAACCTGAGGCTAAGATGTTCTCTTTCTTCTTCTTCTTTTTCTTCTTGAGAAACACCAGGATTGTCTTCCTCCTCGCCCTGCATTGCAATTGTTTGGCTCGTCAACGGAGAAGAATGGTATTGATTTTCTGGTGTTGTATTCGAATTAGAATCACTGAGTGGAATGGTAAAACTTGAGTCATCTCCAGCAGCCGGCGAGGAGGCGACGGAGGGGGAGGGAGGACTCCTTGTAAAAGGATCCAAGAGTCCGGAACCTGAGCCAGAGAATTCCGTCCATTCATCGGTGACGAGCTCGGAGTGTGACTTATTATTGTCGACTTCCCCTCTTCCCTCCTCCAGCCTCATCACAATGAATTCCTCATCCTCGGGTCGCTCCTTCTCCTCCGACCCAGGAATAATGATTGTGGTGCTCCTTGGCCTGACAGGGCTAGCACTTCCTCGGATGCCCTCGTTAGGATCCTCCTTGCTCCCGCTATAATCCCCACTTTCCAAGCACGGGCAAAAACACTGACACACTCCTCCGCCTATCGGGTCCTCCTCCGCCGTCGCCGTCGTGCTTTCCAGTCCATTTCTTTGGGGGGATGAGGAGACCAGGGCTGGAGCTAAGGATGTGGAGATGGCGGTGGAGGAGAAAGGAGGAGGACGAGGGGAAGGTTGGAAGGAGTACAGGGAGGAGACGCTCCTAAAGTTATTTGTGTCCTTCTCCAGGGCTTGTCTTTGTTGATGAGTGTGGTTGCCACCGGAGTTAATGACTTGTGGGTGACTCCTGGTTGTGGAGAAGACAAAGAAATATTTGGGTTGGTCCTGGATCCCGGAAAAATGGGGGGAAGATGGAGATGAGTCGGATGAAGGGGGAGCCCGGACTCCCCCAAGTGCTTCCTCCTCCTGATTGGGCTGGGGGTGGCCGTAGTGAAAGGAGTGTCTTCCAGGGAACGACAGTCCATCATCAATTTGATTATTGTGGAGGGGCGAGGGAGTACTTTTCTTGGGGGGGACATGATCTATGTGCTCATTGTGGGGGAGTTGAGCATTAATGACGTTGTTCTCGTCCAATTCATTCCAAGATAATTGTAAATCATCCATGGAGGAAGAGGACGGCCGGGGAAAAAGTTTCCCGGGCTGTCTCTTCTTGTTCTTGTGGGGCGTGAAAGTGCGATGGAGTCCTCGGCGTGTCTCAGTCGACTCATCGTGCCCCATGCGATGAATGGGAAGTATTTCTATCGGGGTTGCCTCTTCTTCTTCATCCTCCTCCTCCTCCCCTGCCTTCCCCCTGATGAGCTGAGAAGGGAATCGCCCAACACTGGGAGAATGATCATAGGAAATTGAAAGACGTGGCCGGGAATCCTCGGGTTTCCCCTTCTTCGGAGTTGATTGGGACTCAGCCCGGTTTTCACCACCAGCCGCATAATTATTGACGGGCAGGGAGGTGGGAGAGAGCCGGGTTGTGAGTGGAGACAGAGCGGGGTTGTCAGTAGGGGTTTCCCTTTGAACGTCCTGCTCCTTCCTCCTCCCCCCACCGTCCTCCTCCTCCTCCTCCTTTCTAATTCCACCGACTGACTCCGTCATCCTCCGAGGGGAGAGAGGGGACATGGTGGTAGTCAACCTCGGCTCCTCATCATTACTGCCAGGTCCTCCTTGGATCCCTTCCCCTAAGACGAGGATGGGGACAAAGGAAATGGGCGTCCCCTCATCATCCACAGCCACTCGATTTAGGTAATTGACAGACTTTCCCTTGTCTCCATTGCCCACCACAGGTGGGGGAGTCTTTTTATTCTTCTTATTCCTCCCCTCCTCCGTCTCCCCATTGTTGCTCCTGCTCCTGACAGGAACAAATTTTCCCTGGCCGTCCATGTCCTTCTTCTCCCTCTCCTCCTTCGTCCTATCTCCCTGCCGTCCCCCCGCCGATGATGATGATGATGATGACAGTCGCCGACGGAAGCCTGGTAATGATCCCGCTTTGTACGAGTGGTAATAGGCAATGTGCCTCTGACTCTCCTCACTCCCCTGGAACGAGGCGTCCGCCTGAGTCAGCTCATGAATGTTTTCCGGTGAGGGATCCTCCTCCTCCTCTCGTCCCCCCTTTTCAACATTACCCCTCGTGGTGGTGGGAATTGAGCCGAAGCTCATTTCAGCCTCAACTGACTCCATTCTGACATCCTTCATTCGGTCATTGTAAGACTCCTTGTTGCTCTCTTTAATTTGATCACCGCCATTGTTGTCACTCCACCCAGCTGATGGGAGTAGTCCGGTGGTTGGCGGGGAATGGAAAAGTGCATTTGTGCCATCCACGAGCTCATCCGGGGGTGTGGAGGCGGCAGGCTGTCGGAGGAGATTGCGGGCTTTCTCCGGGGATATCCTCGTGGTTTCCGTCCCTTCCATTCCGCCCCGGGCGACGGAGACGGTAGGTGAAGGAGGAAGAGGAGGAAGAGGAGGAGGCGGGGAAGAATAATGAGAAGGTGGAGGAGGTTTGTCCGTCTCGGGGCTCTCCTCTTCAATTAGGTGGAGGGAAATATTTGGGGGAGAGCTTGACTCATCGTAGCCCATTTCCGCTCCCGTCCTCCTCTCTTCCCTCCCGACTTGAGAGTGTGGAGAGGAACTCCAAACTTTTTCTTCTTCCTCCTCCTCCCCTTTCCCCCCGTCTTTTCCTAGTGCTTCGTGGTTGGGAAGAGGCCGTGAAGTCGTCCGCTCACTTTTCAAATCCTTGTGTATTGTGGATTCTCTTATCTCCTGGAAATCTCCTCCATTCAGCTCTTCAGCTCTGGGAAGCGTGCGGTGAGAGAAGGAGGAGGAGGATGAGGAGTACTGGCGCGCTTCATCCTCCTCCGCCGCCGCCTCCTCCGCCGCCAGAGTTTCCCTTGACGTCCCCACCGCCATTTCATTTACGCCAGTGTGAACAGGATGGAAATGCAAACCTGTCGTCCTTGTCGGAGGAGCAGTTGAAGTGCTATCCTGAAGCACGGCCTCCTCCGCCGCCTCCCTCACCACATCCCGCTTCCATCGACTTCTCCCGCCGTCAGAGTTTGCCGAAGCCAGAACCACGGCCAGAACAGAGCCCAGAAAAGGGACTGCTCCCGTTGTATTACATGCAAATATTTTTACTCCACTTTTTTTTGCATTACTATACACTACAAGAATTCTATTCTAAAAGTACATCTATTCTATTCTACATCAACAGCCCAAAGTGGGCCCAACCCCTACACCAATAGCCATGCA
This sequence comes from Disparrhopalites patrizii, assembly GCA_034698585.1. Lineage (NCBI taxonomy): Eukaryota > Metazoa > Arthropoda > Collembola > Symphypleona > Sminthuridae > Disparrhopalites > Disparrhopalites patrizii. The sequence goes on from JAQGBT010000534.1 coordinate 44,463, forward strand.
CTAATTCCATTTGTCTAGCCCAAAATCCATACTACTGCTTCCAAAAGGGTTAAATCTATACTACGAGTACAGAGAATATCCTCAGTATTCTCTTACTACAAGATGCCTTACTTTAGTATGTGAAATTGTCCGTACTTTAGCATTCAGCCCAAGTAATAATGTCGGGGCAAGTGAATCAAATGCACTCCCAACCCCCCAAAAAAATTATATAAATTAGCTTCATTATAAATTGGCTTCACGCAAGGAATTTAAAAAAAAGGTGATTAAGTATGAAAAACGTGTATAAAAGAGGAAATTACAATTGGGAAACATTAAGTTGATCACGTAGCGGTTATGCCTTAAGAGTTACAGCTCTCAGATAATATCCATTGGAGTGCATAGCATGAGAATATGAACAGGGAGGGAAATTCGGAGGGGAAACGATATACACTTAAGAGGGACATAATCCAAAATGAAAAAAAAACTCACCTCCAGCGGAAGAAGTTGACTTGTCGAGTCGTCTACCGTAGGTTCCATTCCCAGCCGACGATTGTCTCAGGTTTAGGTTACTCTCATCGATCCGATCACCACCGTCTCCCACACAGCATTTGGCACTCTCTTTCTCCCATGGTATTGCACCTATTGCTGTTGTTGGGGTGTTCCAAAAGGGACAGTTTCCCAAGGCACGGGACGAAGGGGTGAGGGAGAGACGGAAGAAAATGAAAGAAATAGAAATGGGTAATTATTATTTCATCCACACCATCATTATTTTTTATTATTTTTACTTCTCCTTCACCAATTTTTAATTACATCGTTCCCCATCCTCTTTTTTTTAGTCTTCAAAAAATACTCTTGTATGGAAACGATACCCGAGAACGTGCATTGTATCCCATAATGGAGGGAAGGAGACGGTGAGGTAGGGATTGGGTTGAAACAGTCATTTTCAAAAAAAAATTGCATACTCTGGGTTTCCCCCCAAAAAAACTATTATTTTTTCATACATGCATATTCGAAGGAGCCACGGGATTTGTAGGAAACCTTCTAATAATCGGTGGTGCCTTTCTCTCCCAGTTTCTTTATTTTTTGGGATCGAAAAGCAACATAAACTAGATGAATATAAGAAAGCCTTGGAAGAGAATAGGGAAAGAAGGAGAAAGAAAACCTATGGGAGGGAACCAAATAATTGATTGAAACATAAAAAAAAACTTTTTTTTGCTTGCCACTCAAAGGGAGAAAGTAAGAGAGTTAAGAAGAAGAAATGAAAGATTAACAAGGCGAATTTTTTTTTTGGCGAGAGAGTACGCATCTCACTCTCTTAAGTGGATGAAGTGAAAGGGAACTGAAGGAGAGAGAAAGCCTGAGACTCATAGAGAGAAAAAGAGAGAGATGGAAGGATTCGGCGAAGTGTTGGAGACGTTGGACTTTTCTCCAGAAAGTATACAGTGAGGGATAAATGACGTGAAAGGTGCAATTATAACTTAGGTTGATTGAATAATTCAGGAGGGAAATTTTTCTTGTCCAAAATCCCATTTTGGTGGCATGCATGAGAGCTTATTTCACTTTTCTCCCCCAAATTATATGCTATTGTTTATGAGAGTCTTTACTCCCAGCCAAAAATACAAAAAAACCTGGAGCCTTTAATAACGACTTTCTATTTTCTCTCTCTCCTCTCTCTCTCTCTCTCTGCCTTTCGCCGTCTCTGGTAGAAAAAAAACCTTTTTTGTTTGTCCATGACTCCAGACTTCATTGCTACTCTTGGCCAGCATTCCCCATTCTTTTACAACCCCTGAGGACACTTTTCCCCTCATTCTCCCCGCCTCCACTTTTTTTCTTTCCTTCTCCACGTTCCTCATTCCTTGCTCAACTTCTTTCTTCTAATATCTATACATTCGTATCTACAGTAAACCATTTTATCCGGGGAAGTTTCCCCACTTTTTTTTTCCTTTCAAAGGCGCTCTCCTCCATCTGCGCATTAAAAGTCGAGCGCACACTCTCCATAAGCTCCCAAGAAAAAAAAAGACAATTACAAGCTGAACAAAATACCTACAGTAATAATGCAGTAAAAACAGTGTATAAGGGAAAACTCCTTTTTTTTGGCCAAGGAAAAACTTGTGTGTTGGGTAGATTAACGAGATCTTGTCTTATTAACGCCACCAGAATCTATTGTTGTTCTGAGGGGAAGAGAGTGGAGGGAGAAAAACAATAATACCAAAAGTTACAACTACATTCTTTTCCTCCACTCCCGCCAGATGATAGGACGAGAGGATGAGTGCAAAAGATATGGAGGAGAGAAAGGGAAAAGAACAGAGGGAAAGTGAGGGGGAGGGAGCGGGGAAACTCTCCCACTCTTGGATGGTAATAAGGAGGCAGAGGAGATAAAAATGATTTAAAAATAGAGGGATTAAAGTTGGGGAGAAGGAAATTTAATACGTTTTTTTGTTGAAATATAAAGTCAACTTTCTCCATATCGTCTCTCCCTCGTGTCTCTCCTTCTTCTAGCTTCTCCCTCTTGCAAAGGACTCTGTGGTAGGAAATGAGATGATGAGGATGCAGGAACACAAGGGAAGGGAAGAGACAGTGAAAAAAGGGAGCGAGCACTTTCTAGGTGAATCAACCGAATTGTTGACTGTTCACATTTGAAAAGAGCGATTATACTTTTTTTTGTTCTTTACTTTTCCCCTCTTTCTTCTCTCTCTCTCTCTCTCTCTCTCTCTCTCTCGCGTTTTCTTACGTTTTCTCCGTCACAGTTGAACTCTCTCGCATTCTGGCTGTCTGCGAGAGGAAAGATATTTGGATGGTTGGGAAAATGTCTCATTTCAAGTTGGTTGCACAAAAGAAATAACAAAGACTCCTATCTCCCAAGCAGCTCCTGGTGCATAAAAATCATTCATTTTGTTGTCGGCTCTTTTCTCTCTCTTTCTCTCTCTCTCTCTGTTGGGGTGAATGCTTTTTTTCTCTCTCTCTCAGTTTGTGCAAGTGGCGCGCGTGTGAGTGTACTCAGGGCTAGAGAGAGAAAAAGAGAGAGAGAAAGAGAGAGTGAAAGAATAAAAAAACGGGAGAAAGTGCCAGGGAGAAATTACCACAGGAGTTTTTTGACATTATGTCAAAATAGCTCGTGAATGCATTAGTCTCATGTTCGTAGGCACGCAGTGACTTATGCCCGTATGTATGTCCCTTTTGCTCTTTCTCTCTCTCTCTTCCTCTCTGAGGGGGAGACACGGGGTGAAATGGATATGTGATTACGAAGGACAGGAACGTGTGTGAGTATGTACATAATATATAGTAAATACGGGGAAGATATTTTTTTTTATGTCCCAGAATCTCCGGGAGAATATATGAAGGAGAGAAGGAGTGGATCATACTAATATGGGGAAGGTCGACAAATGACACTGGCTAATATGCACGTAGAGGGAGCTCATGTAGGAGGGAGCATATGAAAGGATGGACTATATGATATGACGACGTCTACGAGTATAAAAGAGACATAGTTTGACTTACCGAATAGAATATTGACTACGAAGGAGATGCCGAGAAGGAAAATAAGAACAAACGCCAACGATTTATTGCAGGTGCAGCAGAATCTCTTGACTTTGTACATAAAATCATCGTCATCAGACTTGGAAATGGAACGACCATCACGCAGAGTTCCCATATTCGTGGCATCTTTATACAGTAAGCTGTGAGGAGAAAGAGAGAAAAACACACACATAAGGGCGTAATTGAATTTGAGATCTCACCAGTCACTGACCTACTAAAAATGAAGAATAAATTCTCTTCCTCCATCTTTCTCCTTCTTTTTTCTTACCCTTCCTTTTCTTCCCCCACACAATTTTTTTATGGTCATATTTCTCCTCTTCCGCAACGACTTCCCTTTCTCTCATATTCTCCCAGTAAATGCATTAAGGCCAAGGATCCTTAACGTCACTTACAAATATCCTTACAAATTCGAGGCCGAAAAAAAAGGAAATTATGAAGCAAATATGGGAGAAAGAAAGAGAGAGAGAAAGTGCTTTCTCTCTGTCTCCCTCGCTCTTCCGTCCTTTCATCTTCTCGCGCCCCACAATTTCCCCTTTTTACAAGTTCCATGCACGAACGCCAAATAACGCCTCGACGAAAGGACCTTTCTTTTTTTTCCTATAGCCATCCACCTCCTCATCTCCTCCTGTTTTCCTCCTCTCTTTCATTCCCTCCGCAAATACCCAAAGTAGATATATACAAGGAGCATATAATTGAAGTTTTCCCTTTCCACCACATAAAGTCAGAAGGGGTTTTTAATTTGATATTTATTGACGAGCGGTGACCAGGACGGAAATTAATGAAAGAAAGTCTCCCGGACAAGGGAGGAAAATAGTGGGAGATTTTTTTTCCTCCTCCGGGGAGGAGGAGGCGGTGATAAAACGCAGGGAAGAAGACGACGACGTTCGTGAGGAGGTGGAGGAGGATGGCCGGAATAATAATATTTGCCCACGGCCGTCTCTGTATGTGGGATGAAAGAGAAGGGGATAATAAAAACAAAGTGTGAGGGACTGTTTGCTCACACAAGACCTGGAGAGAAAGTTGGAGGAGTTACTATTAACTTGGATCATATACATATAGATACACGTGTATATTCTTACCTGCTGGAAATCTTCTTGGTGGGACTGCTGCTGGGGCTGGTTTTGTAGTCGGACGTTGAATTCTTGGGAGTATCTGGAAAAACAGACAAAAAGAATGAAACAAAGACCTTCCAAGCCTTCACTTTCCCTCTCACTTCTCCTCTGACTTTCTTCATACATTAATAAAGGGTCATGACTCGATCATAAAAAATGTTTCCATCTCTCAAGACACATTCTCTTTCTTTCTCTCTCTCTCCTCCTGTTTCTTGTTTCTCTCTCTCTCGCTTTCTCTCCCTCTCTCTCTCTCCATGAGTCTGAGTCAGAAATTGTTTTTGTAATAGAAGCTGCTCAAGAATTAATGTGGACATGGTTACAAATTGAAGTACTTTCTCCTTCGACTAACTCTCTCTCTCTACCTCGCTCCTTCCCAGTCTCTCTCTCTCTTCTCTCTCTCTCTCTCTCTCTAGAT
>JAQGBT010000535.1:0-49482 GCA_034698585.1 Disparrhopalites patrizii
GAGAGGGAGAGAGGGAGAGAGAGGAGAGAGGGAGAGAGGGAGAGAGGGATAAAAGCTCAGGGTAAAATGTGTTATTATGATTATAGAGGCTGTTGTGTGATGTACTTGAAAAGGATCCCTCTCATATGATGTGTTGTATGCGAGGAATCAAAGGCTCTTACTCGCCGGCACAAAGGCTCCATTTAGAAAGGGTTGGATCGTGTAGGTAGTATAAAAAGGTGGGATGATCAAGTGCATGATTTTTCAGGGCTGATAATGCTCTGCGAAATGGTCCCATCTGGCCCATAAACCTCACCCATAAATAGGTCTCTGGGATTTTCACACAAAATTGAGATATGACTTTGCTTATTTTCATTTTCTTGTCATTTTTTATACACACATTGAGGAAGTTGCCGACACACGTGAGACTTTCCCTCGCTCACACTCTCGCTTCTTCCGCCGGCCCTTTCTGCTTGTCAAAAAGAGTGCGGAGGAACTTTGTATATGGCCAAGGTCTCCTTTTCTCCTTTGTCTCTCCCTTTACGAGGAAGAAGAGCTTTACTTTTTGGGGGACAATGCCTCCCCTTTACGTATCTACATGTGAGAGAGTGAAGATTGTATTTTTCAACATGGGAGTCCGGACAATTTTTTATGTGTGAGAGAAGAACCTCCTGAATAATACGAACAAGGATCCATGTTTTCATGAATTCCTCCACTTTTTGTACACACAAGGCGGCGAAGGGGGTAAGCGTAGATTTTTTGTAGAAGGAGGGACATAATTTTCTATATGAGTAGGAAGCACGCATGGAACGAGGCGGTTTATTTATTTTTTTATTTCGTCAGGTGCAGCGAGGACAAGCGTGACTTGGTGTGTTTCTTTGCACTTTCAATTTTTTATGAGTTTTATAACTTTCTTTATTTTCCGAGTTATGTGTCTCTATGTTCCTCTTGTCACCACGGAAGACTCCTACAAAGTTCCCTGTAGTCTCTCCAGTTCCACGAACGACTCCATCTCTCTTTGCCTACACGCATCTTCCTTCGGGGAGGAATAAAAGGAGACAAACTGGATGGAATGCACATTGCAGCTATTATTATCATCATCATTACAGAGCCCAGCCGAAGGAGGGAAGAGAGGGGAGAGACACCATTTGTTTTCCTGTCTTCACAATTGCTATCACAATAATCTCCCCTTTGAGATAGAGACGGCACGGAAAAACGGGACAAATCTCACCTTCAAACCAGCACGACCATTTTTCCTCTGTGGAAGAATATTTGCGAAGAAAAAGTAAGTCACGGTGGTTTCTCTGACGAAATGCATTTGCATTTATCAAATTCATTTACGAGCTAGCATGCCTGTACCGCGTTACCGCGCAAAGTACTCGACAATATTACGTAGTATGCCCGTGTCGCATACGTCTGGCAAAATCTTCCAGCCAAATGTATGAATGAGTGTGTTTGCGTCAGTGAGTGTCATTGTTAGGCATAAGCTCGTGTCCTACCGTAAATCTCACTACATCTTAAGATAAGTAAAGCAACCCGGGTCAACCCGGAGCGTTTGTAGCTAGTTCTATAAAATCGCCATTTCCCTTCAAATGAGTGTTTTAGCAAGTTTCTTTAAAATTTGTAATTTGTAGCTTCATTTGTAATTCCCAGTTTGCCGTAAAATGAGCATTCTTAGCAATTTCTCTCAACATTTGTACCCCCATTTGCCTGAAAATGAGCGTTGTTGGCAATTTGCCTTAATATGAGCTATTTTTAGCAATTTCCTTGAAGTTTTGTCCCTGAAAATGTGCTTTTTAACTGTTTTCTCTGTTTTGATTGTGATGTCTCTGATGGCATTGTTTTCTGATTATTGTTATGGTTCTACCCGGGCTCTTTGCCCCATAACTTGTACAACCCCGCAGCTCTCTGTTTAAGTATAAACGGAGAGCGTGACGGACAAAAAAGTGACGGACGTTGCGGGGAAAAGCGTCACACGGATTTTATACTTTAGTAGGAAGTAGGATAGGATTAGTAGGATGTAGCGTATAAAAGTTCTTACAAAAATAGCATGTGCAACAATGTACTTAATCGTTTTACTATTTGAGCATTCCGTCTATAAAGTTTCTGGACTGCGAGCAATGAAAGAATTCACTAATTGTCAGTGAAAATATGAGGAATCAGAAATTGTGGATGCGCAGATTCAGGTTCTTCCTTGCTGTCCGGGAAAATGATGTCAAGATGTGTACCTGGTGGAAGCTCGACAAAAGAGTGGAAATCCTCCTTGCAATTTGGTCCATGAAACTAAGCGTGAAAAAGCATTATTTTTAGCCGTGATTTCTCTGACAAAATGAAGCAGAGAGGAAGGAAGGAGGAGGGAGGAAACCCCTAATTTTGTTCTTCTCAGGCCCTCCTCCTTCTTACCCGGGGACGTTTTGCAGTCTCCATTTTATTCCCATTTTCTGTCGCCCTTCTTCTTGCCCTCGTTACGTGTGCGTGGGATTTGTTTTGAGGGAAGAGGAGCCATTGCCCTTGCTCTCAGTCCCCGGCATCACACCATGGATTCCTCATTGAGGAAACATGAAATTCAGCCGGGAGGGAACATGTCATTTTTCAAACAAAACAGTGGAAAAGTGGGAATGGAAAGGAAAAGAATGTATAAGAATGTTTAGGGAGGAAATGACTCCCGTGTACGATTTGGCTACATGCTCAAAGGGATGCAATGATGATTCTTTGCCTGCAGACAAAAATCTGTGAAAAACATGCTAGTGGATTTCTTGATTGAACGTAAAGGAATCTCTCGGATAGATAAATACTTTCCTGAGTAGAAACACACTTTCCCTTTTGACTCCGATGTACTTCCAGGACATGGAAATCCCGGAGGAGAAAGTGGGTGACGAACGCATCACAGAGGGAAGGCGAGAGAAGTAACAATAAGCTATAAATAGAGACAGAGAGGAGTGAGAGAAGGGGGAGAAATCCTAATGGTGCACCTTGTATGTATGAAACGTTGATCAAGAAAAAGCGGAAATCGAGGGAAGTACGGGAGGTCCCTGTGGAAGGTACATAATGGTGAAAGTCCACAAGAAAACAACAACAACGTGACAATCAAGTGGAGAAAGACGCTTCGAATTTCACTCCACATTCGCATCCAAAACGAAAATAAGGGCCCGGATGATGAGGCAGACGAAGAGGACGAAAGGGAAAGGAGGCGAGACTGGATGGAGCTCGTCTCACAAAATCCTTCCACTTTCTCCATCCTCCATGAGGACGTACATGCACGCAGGTATATGCATGTATGTGCATGCACCTAAAAAGAAGAGGCTTGTTAGGCCAAGGTGTAACATGGAGACAAAAATGTGTGGTGAGAGCAAATAAGAGATGTGGAGAAGCAGGAAGAGCTAGAGGGAGAAGGAAGGTGGTGGGGAATGAAGAAACGCTTCGAAGAATCATCACTCAAATAGTGTAACTTCATCCGTTTTTCATAACCAAAATCAAAAATTTCGAGAGAGTCACTTGTAGTGACTTGTTTTAAACCCAACTCGCACTCACGTCACCTGAGTGACTAGCTGCACAATTGTAGAGGTCAAACATTGACCCACAATATAACACGCGGAGTCACAGAATAAAACATTTGAATTTAAATCACGGTTGGCAAGCTTTATTCTCAAGTATTTTTCCGATTTGAACTCTTCCTCTTGAGATCTTCCTCTTAAGACCAAGTTAAATCTATTTGTGGTCAAATGACTCGTAGCGAAACGGAATCCGAGACAAAGCAAAGCGCTGATTTAGGGCAAATCTCAGTCGCAGACCCAGAATCTGAAGTCATTTTGAAATCCTACGCTTTCGTTGTTTTTCTTGGATCTAATAGTGTTACTGTAATGCTCCATTTTGCAAATCGCCTAGACTCCTGCTGTACCATATTGAAGTCATGCACTATGCTAAAAATTAGATACTCGTAACGGTGCAAGTTTTTCTCGGAAAGCTTGACATTCTGGAAAATACGTTGTATTTTTGCAACTGAAAGTAGCTGAAGTTACACACTGGGTATATGAGGAAAGGATACAGAGGTTTGTAGCTAAATTTGGTTCATGGAAGACGGAGCAGAAGAAGAATGAGAAGGCGAAGGGACTGTGGGAGTAGTTGAGGCTGACACGTCGTCGGGCTCCCAAAAATGACATAACACAAGTCAAGGGTTTTTTCTGGAAAGAGACCTCGTTTAGATTTGATTCAATCATCCCGCTCACTCACTCTCCCTCTCTCTCGCTCTCCCTCGCCCTCTCTCGCTTTCTATCTCCCGTCCTTTCTCTCACTTTCTCCTTCACTCACGCTTCCACTCTTCGAGGAGCAAGTGTGTGAAGTCAACTCGTAATTTTCCATGTGCCCTTGAAGTTATGACATTTTCTGAAGCCTTACCACACACTTGAGTCTTCTCGCTCCTTTCCCTGTAGAGACACCAGCCTTTACCTCTCGCTTTCCTTTCTCCTGTCATCATTTGAGCGAGATTCAAGTGAAAGCGAAGGGAAATAAAGGGGGAAGGAAGAAGAATGACGAAGGAGGGGATTAAGGCTTTCGAGGTGAGGAGGAATTATTTGAGGCCATGAACAACAAAAATAACAAGTGGAAGCATGACTTGGCAATAACAAACATCTCACTTCTATTTTAATATTCTCTCCTTCCCACTGACTTGCTCCCAAAACAAAAACATCCTTCACTAGATCTCACTCTCCTTTGACTGCACACACAAATGTCTTCTTCTTTAGACACATGTCAATCTTTCTACTTTCACGTTCAACAGCATATTCACGACAGCGTTCAAACCAAAGAAATGTGTCTTCGTAGTAATTCTTCCTCTTCTGATCGTATTCGCTCCGAGAGAAGTTCCGGGTCTTTGTATTATGCATATTTTCGTATTTATGTCTTATTTGTACTAGAATATATTTAATTCGAGCATTATTGTTTTAAATGTGCACCGTTGGGTCGAAAAGGAGAAGGAAAAGAAGGGACTAGCGAGAAATTGGGGATTTATACATTGACGTTGCTTTGGATTTATAGTGTGCATGATCTTGATATTTTTCCTTTTTGATCCTTCCCTACAGTTTTTCTCATATGCAGGAACGAAAAGGAAAAATCCGGGACGTTTTACCACCCTTTCATATGGCTTTGTCAAAAGTTTTGTTTGGCCGGAATATCTGCGGTAAGAGACTAAAAAAGAGTTGTCGGAGCCGTCAAAAAAAGGAATCGAAGTTTTTTTGGTGTAGCAACTTTTGAGGGGAAAGTTGAAGATTTTGTCCCGTGCAAAATGGGACGAATGTGGAGCGACAAGAAGGGAGGAAATGCAAGCAGGTGCTACCATAACTTCCGCCACAATCACTCAAGGGAATATGGAAGGGAAAATGCTCTCGAGGGGGCGAGTTGTGCCGCTCCATATGACACCCCTTTGAAAGGGTGGAATGAAAAATATCCATTTCTTATTGGAAAAATTGGTCTTTTACGCAAAACTTGTTTTTCATCTCCACAAGTATTTACTGCTGATTGTTGCAAGAGACTTACCCCAGGGATGTCTCCATTGTAGATCAAACTTGTTTTCTTCTGCATAAGCACTGTATAGCTTGAAAAGGGAAAGCTCCGATAAGCATTAAAATTCTTTACAATTTGTTTGTTCTCTTTTTTAGGAGGGAAATCTAGTAGAAAATCAGCTTTGTAAAATGCGTAAATGCCTCTCCAACCACAAGCTCAGTGGTTGTGGTGGAGAGAGAGAATGCGGTGGAAAGTAGTTGTGATGCTGATAAGACAGAGAGGAGGATGGGACAGAGATTCCAGAAATGGGCTAAGCTCCACAATTGTCAGCTTTCTCTTTGTTTATATTCTCAAGCAACGGGAGCGGCGAAAAAAAATAAAACAAAAAGGAAAGGAGTGATGGGGAAAAAGTAGGGGAAAAAATAATTTCGTGCTTCCCTCTACACTTTTTTCCAATGGCCCAGTGTCGTCTGTAGGCAAAAGAACAAGGATGGTGTCAGACTTGAGCCAAGTGGGAGTCGTTCTACTTGATTGCAACATCAATTCAGATTCCTATCTCACCCTCTCCCACCCTCTTCTCTCTTCCCTCTTCCCTCCTCTTGCTCCTCCCTTTTCACCCAGAAGACGAAAAGATGTCGTTGACGGGGGAAAAGGGTAGAAAGCAGAAAGTAGTTTGTCTAACGGGGAATAACAACATGGTGTAAAGTGCACTGTGAGAGAAAAGTGTGTGTACTTGCACTTATCTTTTTTCTCCTTTGCCCTCTCCTGCCATGTGCTTCGTACGGAGAGGACTTCACGCTCTAATATTTACTGGTGGCATGGAAGAGAGAAAGAGAGAAAGAGTGAAAGAGCGAAAGAGAGAAAGAGCGAAAGAGCGAAAGAGCGAAAGAGCGAGGGAAAGAAATCTGACTAGAAGTAATACACAGAGGAAGATCCTTTTCTCTCATTGCAAAAGCCTGGACCTTCGCATTTTGGCCCGTTCTGAGAAAGAATGAGCAATAAAGGCGAAATGCTCAACAAGAAAAACTCACGAGTAATGGACTTCTCTCTCGCTCTCTCCGTCTAGCTCTCTCTCTTCTGCCATATTATTGATGAGAGTGCCAGGAAGAGAGAGAGGGAGCGAGAGAGAGAGAAATATGCGTGAGTAAGTAATGGGCGAGGTGCAGTGTGTATTTTTTTGGTCCTATCTTTTCCCTGGTATTTCGTGCGCTTTCAAAAATCTCTCCAGTTTCTGCCTTCTCCCTCTTTTTTGTCTCTGTCTTTATTTCCATCTCTTGCAATTTCCCCCTTGAGTAAATTAATAATTTTTCCCTCTTGCTCTTGCTCCATGCAATCAATTACAATTTACGTCCACTAATTTTTTATTAGTTGCATTTGTACTTTTTATTGCCGATAATAATTTCTATGCACTAATGTCCACTTGGATGTAACACCATTTGTTCAAAGCTTAGAAAGGTTCCTGTGAATGTCCCTAATAATTCATATCCGGCTCGTCAGCTCTTCATTTGGACTCATCGTCAGACTCATTTCACCAACTCCGGACAAACCAAAAGTTCCCGAAAGTTCCTTATATTTTTACTCTCATGTATTTGTTGCAGCCCTAAAACGTCATTAACTTGGACGAAACCCAGTCCAATTTTCTGTTCACTTCTCATAGTACTTAAACAGAAGAAGTGACTCTTTTGAGCGGCATTAGGAGAGATTCTCCAGGCAAATTTGTGGAGAAGGTTTGAAAGAAAGTGTTGGAGAGAGAGAAGAAGAAAACAGAATTTAGAAGATTCCTTTGTGACTGGATGTGTGCGTAGTCTTGTCCTGGATCATTACATTGCACAAAGTATATGCAAAGAAGGAAATGAGGGCGATGAGAAGAAAAGTTGCTGCCTACGTGAGGAAAATGCAGTCAAAAAAGAAAGTCTCTTCCCATTTAATTGTTATTCTTGTTCCTTGCGAACCCAAGAGAAACTTTCCTTGAATTTTAATTGTTCTATTCCTGACCTTTTCACAATCAAGGATGAGGGAGGGAGAGAAAGAGAGAAAGAAAGGGGAGGACAAAGGGATTCGGCCGAGAAATTCATCAGAGGGGGAAATGACCAGGGTGGAGAGGGGAGAGTTGAGAGGAGGGAGAATTTGGAGAAGCCAATTTAGAAGTAAAAGGTGGAGGAAGAGACAGAAGGTGAATTAGAAGAGATGAGGAGAGATGAAGAGAGATGAGAAACCTTGGGGAGAAGGGATTGAGAGGGAAGAAGAAGGTCGGGGTGACGCGAGAGGTGCGAAGACATGGAATCCAAACGATCCTGACGTCTTCCTCAAGAGTCACTTTCTCTATACTTAACGCTAATTTAATCCAGCTCCCCTCAGCCGGATCATTAACGAATGAGGGGAAAGTGAGACAAGAGATATGGAGGGAGGGTGCGAGAGAGGAGAGAAAGAGTTGTGAAAAAAGTGGAGCTGAAACGGTAGAAAGCCCTGAGGGAGAAAGCCGGTGACTCTGCTCATTATCATCTAAGATGATAATCAAGTTGGGGTGAATCCTCGTCGTCTATCCGTTTATTACAAGTGGGAAGTGTTCCCTCTTACAGCTGCTACTAAATGTAAGATACGTTTTAGACCTATTATTCCGGCAGAAAGTACACGTAGTGGAAAGAGAAAGTTTTGGAGCCAAGACGAAATGTTTGCAAGAGAATCCCTGACTACTTTTGGAAGAGTGAAAGTGTTTTTCTACCAAGGACTCCGCCTCACACGACTTACAATGTGCAAAATGAGCAGGCTGATTTCCTCCCTTTTTTCCTTCTCTTCTTGAGTTACTTCTCTCACAACTTCTTCTCTCACTTTTAGGCAAGTCAAGAAAGAATTGCTACTGGGCGGAGAGGGGGAAAGATTTCTTTTAAAAAAATATAAAAAAAAGTCTTCCCTATAAAATTAGCACCAAAGGCCACGGAGCATTGAGGCTATTAGCGAAAGACCAGGAAAAACGTCAGGATTGGGCCGTCGGCACGTTTCTATGTTTGTATTAGCGGAAAAGATGGGGAAAGGAGAAATCCCATTCCCTTTCCTTACATGACAAAATCTAATAGAATGACCAGCGTAAATACGCAGAAGGTGGGTCCGTCCACGTGCTCCAATTGTAAAGGTACTTTAAGGGAATTTCTCTCTCTCTCACTGTCCCAGAAATAATGTGAGAAGGTTGGAGAGGAAGCGTGAGGGAAATGGAGGGCGAGAGAGCAGGAATGCACGTGTATGAACAACTCCCAAATTGGTATTTATCCCTTTCACAGTAAAAGTCGAGAGCGAAAAAGGAAAACTGGGCATTAGACATGCTTCACACTGCAAGCGTTGCAACATCCCACCTTCAATGAGGGAGATTTAAACAAAAAAAAGAGTTTGAGCTCACAAGAATTCCCCCGCTGGTGTAACTCACGACATGGAACCAAAAATAGTAGCATCGCAGTCCCCGTAAAAAATCTAGCTGGCCTCGCCTTTTCCCTGCGAATCTGCAGTTAAATTTTTTTTTTTAATCTGAGATTTTATATTTTGTCCGAAAATTTGTTTGAAAAGTAACGAGAGAAGTAGTTGAAACAAACAAGAAGAGATGAGAGATAATCAAAAATATAAAAGGAGCTTTAAAACGAAATGTCTGAGACAGGAGGTAGATTTGCTCAACTAGTAAAGTACCCTCAAGGATTTTCCCCAACAAAATTTTGGGTAAAATTGAGAAGATTGTGTTGAAAGAGTAAGTAAATGTGGATTTGGAATGGTGGAGCTATAATAGCAACGGGTTTACGAGAGGTAACAATCAAGCTATCACACTTTGGCTCCATTCTGCGTGCTACATTTGAAGAGGAAACCGTTTTTTTATACTGGCTTTTCAAACCAATAAGAAATATAGAGATTGGTGCGTTCTTTCAATTTTTTCCTCTTTCCTCATTCTATAAGGGTGATAGGGAAAGAGAGTGGGAGCGAGAGGATAGCTACAGATAGTTGAGGAAAGTTACAAGGGAACTCGCAACTACATAGTCTCCATTACTGAAGGACGGAGAAAAAGGACTGACCAAGATCAAGTGCGTTCCTGAGAGCACTCCTCATCTTCCAACACAATGCGAGCTAATATTCTCAGGGGGAGCAAACTTTTTGGAAGAGAAACACGAGGAAAAGTGGCCAGGAAGAAAGGAAAAGACGGGAGAGAGCGAGAGAGAGACAGAATGAGGGAGAGATAAAAAACAGAGAGAGCGAAAGGATCATCTCCCGATGGGAAACCTTATTTCTTCCCTCCACACCTTTCCAGCTCCTCTTGGAAAGAGTGTGAGTGAGAGGGAGAGGGAGAGGGAGAGAGAGAATGAAAGAGAATGGTGAGAGAGAGAGAGATGTGGGGGAGCAAGCTTTTTTGTTCGTATTTTGCTCCCTACGCATCTCAACCCCCTGGATACTTCCGCACTTTGAACTGGAGAAGGAGTCTCTTATGGAATGAGTGTGTTTAGTAGCGGGGAAAAAAATCTCCACACTTTCTCTGTTGCCACAACAAAGGGCATATGTGGAGGGACGAGTTCTCCGCTTACGCGGGCATTGGGCTCTGTGGCGGTGCGGTGAGTGAAAGGAGAGACGAAGCCCTCCCGACAGCCTCACATGTGTCTGAGGAGTGGAAGAGTGCGTATTCTCTAGGCCTCTCTACGGTTTCTTCTCTCTCCTTTATTTACTCCCTGGGATTTCCACGAGCATCACCATTCCTATAGGCATGTACATGTAGGAGTACTAGAAAGAGTCGGGATGATCCACCTTGGTGAGAACTTCCTTGTCTTTTCACACTCAGAGCCTCCCGGTAAAATTGAGGATTGTTGTTGTTGTATCCTAATATTTATAAAGTTGTCGGGGCTCATCGTTCTGTGGGGAATACTGGATTCCCAGTAAAAGAAATGGTGAAAGGAAGAGGAGGCGGAGAGGAGCAAAGGAGCAAAGAAGCTGAGCAGCACTGCTGCGGCTGAATGCTGATCGTTCCAGTCTCAGGAGGAACCTTTTCCCTTTCAATTCTTTATTCCCTTCCTGTGGATGGCTCTATGCAGAATGAAAGAGGGAGGAGGAGGTCATGTGGAACCTTGTATTTAGAGGCACAGGAATACAGGGAGAGCATCTTACTTCCATACAGAATATTAACCGGAAGTATCCTAGCTTCTCAAAGCTACACGGAAGTACCTTGGACGGATTTTCCTTCCAACTGGCAGGGAAGGTGAGATAAGTATTGGGGAAAACTGGAGGAGGAGACATAAGGAAGAACACACCTATTTACAAAAATACAAAATCCACATAGGTATATGCTTGTAATTGTACCCATTGTACATGGACCCATTGCATAAGTTTACAAGAGCTCAAATTGTGTAGGAAGATTGTTTGGGAGAGAACAAGAAAGAAGAATAGGGAATAATGTGTGGGAGGGGAAAGTGCGGGGGAGAAGATGTCCGTATGCATGACGTGATATATGAAGAAGAACGAGAGAAATCAGGAGGGGGCTCTACCTGAGCAGCAACTGCCGCCTTAAAAGCAAAACTACAAAGAATTCAGTCAGGGTCGGAAATTGGATAAATACTGCAGGCCGTCACACTGGCAGAGGAGAGTTCAAAAATGTGTTCTTAAATAGATATAATTACATAGATCGATCATACTGTCAGAATTGAAAAGTACTCCTCCTTTACTGGGTTTCCGTCCAAAAGCTCCTCGTCCGTCGAAATTGCTCTGTTCATCATTTAAAATGTATGCTAGCTACGTTTTCCCCAATTGTTTCTTCCACGCACTATATTTTCCCTTGCCCTACCCAGGAGCTAAAAGCAAAGTATTATGAGCATGAATCCAGTGAAAGAATCTTGTCTCTTGCCCCTTCAGAGGCTCTGTACGGAGGCAGCTATAATTTATTTATACTAATCAAATCATTCAAACATAAATAGGTATCACCCACACATTCTTGTCAAAACATCTACAATGACCAAGCAATTCGAGGTCACATTTTCAGGTCGAACAGAGGAAACGTGAAAGGGGAGAATTTTTTATTCCTTTTATGACTGATTGTGAGGAAGGCCATGAAGGACAGGAAATTCTGAATCATGTTCATTTTGCCCAATGCTTTTATATTGGCGGGAGGTTTTGCATGAGAATTTTTTAGCGGAAGCTTTTCCTTTTTTCTTTATGAGCGCCTTTGTTTGTGGACTAACTTATAAGTTTTGGGGGTGGTGGAACACGCCTTGGATCGCTTTACTGAGAGCAGATGAGGGAGCTACGCCATACGCACCTAATGGGAAAAGTTGTCCGCCTCTCCCGACGCCTCTCTGACTCCGTAATGATCGGAGACGCGAGAGGGAGATGGCGAGAGAGAGAGAGTGAAAAAGAAGAGACGGCAAGAGAGAGAGAGAGAGAGAGAGAGAGAGAGAGAGAGGAGAGAGAAGGAGCTCGTATTGGTATAATGATTGCTATTCAGCCCACAATCGAATCCAATTGCAAGTGTCAGTCAGGTAGGAAATTGGTCCAGGGCAGTTGTACAAGGACTCTCTTCCCATGGACTTCCTTTTGGGCACTCGGACTGCCAAACATTCTCTCTCCCCGTTTATTTTTCCCCTTGTTTGAACTCCATTAATAAGCTACGAGCCACTTGGACCAATTGTTGCCATTAACTTCTTCCTCGAAAATGATTCTCTCTCTCTCTCTCTCTCTCTCTTCCTTCCTACCTACCGCTCTCTGCTCCTTTTCTTAAATTAGTTGGCAATCGAGAAAGTGAGAGAGAAAGCACATGCACAACATGTCTACAGCTTATATGTATGATTACATCTATATCAACATACACGGAGATTAAAGCAATTGAGAAAAACTTTGGATCTTTCGGCTTTCTCTTCATGACGAGACTGGTGGATGCCTGCAGTAGGTATAAGGAAGACTAAGACATACATATCTACGTATATACATATGCACATATACATACATGTAGGAACCTGCATTTGAGGGGTTTGGAGTCAAACGAGCCTAAGTCCAACTGTGCAGATCAAAACTTACAAATTGGTCAAACTTTTTGCCATGGCATACCCGTCATGTTTAGCCTCACAACTGTGCAAATTTTCGCAAATCCAGCGCAGCCGTTTACAAAATATCGCAATTTTTAAGGCATTAATTCCATGGACTTTGTACATTTTGGCAATGAAATCAGGATTTCGCTATATGAAGCATACGAATCAGAGGCAAAAATAATTCCTGCACATTTCACTATCCCTCCGTCTCTTTGCTGGTCTCTCCTCCGTCTCGCTAAGTTTACCCTTTTTTCTCGTTATTGTTTTCGTTTGCTTCTCTTTCTCTTCGGTCTCGCTCATTCCTCCCTGTCTCACTTTTGGTTTTGCTTTTTATCTCTGTTTGTTCTTCTGTCTAGCTTTTTTCTCTTTTGTCTCAGCCTTTCTTCTCTGTCCCGCTATTTCATTTGTGTTGTACTATTTCTCTTCAGCCTGTCTCTTGTATTTGTGTCTCTCTACGTCTCTTCTGTCTCGTTCGTCCTTTTCAGTCTGGTTATTCTGTCTCGCTCAGACGGTGTTGGTCGGTGCGCATTTGTAAATAAACAAGGCATACGCAGGCCCTCAACATACACGCGAGCTTACTATACTGTGTTATGCTGGCCTATGAACTGCAAGCATTCCGGGGCAATATAACAAACCTACAATGGTTTATCCGAAACAAAAATAATAATTTTCGAAACTGTGTAACTTAGGCTGGTTTGACTCCGAACGCTTCAAATGTGGAGATGTAGGTTGGGGGATGAAAAGCGGCTGTGAGAGAAAGAAAGCTGCGGAGAGGAAGAAAATGGAGAAGCTTAATCTGTAATAATTTGCGAGAAATGGGTAAAATCCTTTCTATGGCACTCACCCGCTAAATGGAGGGTGGGCTGGCATATGAGGAGGAGGAGGAGCGTGAGGAGGGTGTGCACAAGACAAATTGCACTCATAGTGGTAATAATCGGCAGCTGAAATATCACTCCGGCCTTGTCACTCCCTTCTCCCCTCCAGCCAAAGAAACGTTTCTGTATCTTTTTATTTCCCCTTCAAGTGGAAATGCTAATAACAATAATGTTGATGGGAAGGAAACAAGTTCAAGGGGCAAATCGCTGCCTCACTCCCATTTTCCCGTCCCCGTTGTCGTTTTCCCGTCAATGACTGGAGAATGCTGGAGAACCTATAAAGAGGAGGAAATTCATTATTAGCTGTCTTCATCACTTTTGATTTACATGCCCATTTGCCACGCATATGTTCTCAATACTACACTTAAATACGCATATATTTTATCCCCCTCTGTCGCCCATAATCACCGAGAGAGTTGGCTGGAAAACTTGTATTACATTGTTGGAACCAGTTTTTTTTTGCTGGAATCTTTCTTATTTATTTTTGTCAAAATCATCTTAGATGGGAGGCGTTGAAGGAATATGTTCTTTTAGGCTTGCTTCTGCTCAGACCATAAGAACAGTAATCTTTTTGTACCTTTCACCCCGCCGTTATCTATTCAAGAGCGATGAAAACAGCTGGAGAATGTTAAGTGTAGATGGAGGAAAGAGAGAGAAAGAGAGAGACGTGGTATCAAGAAGATTCGGCATTAAAAAAAAGAATTGCTACAAGAACCCACCCATCATTGTCAGGATTCATTGAGGGTGGAAATGGACTGAAGAGCATTAAATATTCAAACTTTCCCCCCTCAAACTCAGAACAGTCAAGTTGAATAGCAGACGGTGAAATTCACAACAGCCACCACAACTTTCCCTCTCCCACCAACATGTTTCCATCCACAATTTTTTCCCAGAGCACCAATGGAAGACGGAAATAAAGAAACAGAGAAGTTTCACTACAATAGTTTACACATCAACTTACAATATTCTGTGGTTTCCACGGAAGAGAGATTCCGAGAATAAGAAGGAGAGAGAGAGAGAGAGAAGAGTGTGTAAAATTTAATCATGCACATGAAAGTGCTATTAATCAATCAACAGCCATGACATATTTCGTTACTTTTTTACGTTCTTCCTCCCCCTCCCCTCTCGCTTCCCTTTCTCACCCCTCCACATCCACCCCGCATCCTTCCCCTTTTATTATTCTCCTCATTCCCCCGATATTTCACCTTTTCTCACATCACACACAGAGAAAAAAGAGAAAAGTTTACATTTGCTATTCCCTTTGAATGGCAGAAGACAGGCGGAATGCTGGTGGAGTGCGGCCTTTAAATGGACTTTCTTTTTTCAACTTCTATAGATATGCAAGCACATTGCCCTCTTTAGAGGGGAAAAGGGGGAGGGTTTTACCAGACTTTCCTCCCACCCCCTTTTTCCTTGAGAGTGATGAGCAAATGAGTTGCGATCAGGGGGAAAAGACAGACGGAGACCTTGATAATAGCATTTTCTTTTCCCTCCACTTCCTCTTCACTTGATTATTTATGCTCATTTATTAGCCGCCCCTCCCATGTCTCTCTCGCAGGGTGCTTACATTATCTCCCTTCACATTCTCCCGTCTCCCTCCACCCTGCCCCAGCAATTCCTTTCCGCTTCTCTCAATTCAATGTCACGTGTCTCCCAAAAAAAGAGAGGCGCCTCACACGGATGAAGTGGGAGGAGGGAAGGAGAGGCCGTCATGTCGAGGCTCCATCCTTTCCGATGCATTCCTAGAAATTCCTCCTGCATTTCATAATATATTAATAATCCTACCTAATCATAATTCAACGGGGAAAGGCACAACAAAGATATAAGATGAGAGATATAAGATGTGAGATATATGATGTGAGCAGAAGCGTGGAGGAAGAGGAGAAGTGGAGGGCGATGAGGAGAGAAGTGAAACCAGGAGCTGGCGGAGATCTCATCCTCCTCTTCCTCCTCATCCTCCTCATCCTCCTCATCCTCCTCTCCACCCACTTCTGGGAGCCAAGTTGAAAATACACATAGAATGGACTTTGAAAAGCGAGCTCAGATTAATTTCATTAATCTTTTCAACTCAGTGACAGAGTAGGAGTGAAACTTTTCAGACCAAATGACAAACAACTTTGGATTACTAACGAACGCTTAAATAACTCTTGAGACACCACGGATTCCGCGATATTCCCCTCCCCCAAATCTTCTCTTCTCTCATTCTCTCCTTCTCCCCCTTCATCTTCCTCTCATCTTCCCCTCATTTTCCCGGGCGCACATGCCGCACACCCGCTAGTAGCAACACCCCTCCCAGGGCTTTACGAGAGCTCAACTATTGTTTATTTTTCCTCACCAGAGACGTGGAGGAGTGATGCTTCTGTCCTTACTATTACGTTATTTGCACAATATCAACTTCCGCCGACGACGCCAGGGAAAGCGAGAGTCTAACCTATGATGGCAAGTAAAGAGCAGTGACTGGAAGGTTTTTTGAGGGAAGACCAAGATCCTGAGTCTGAGATGAAACCCCATTGAAAGAACAAAATATTGGAAAAGAAAATAAAATCGTGGGAATGTGAAGAGTGAGAGCGACGTTTTTAAACAATACTCGGGATGCATTAGCTTCTCATAAAAACAGGAGGAAGGCGGAAGAAGGCTATAACGGAAAATCCGACGGAGAAAGGCGACTGGCGGAAGAGCGTGTGAAGTGAGAGAGGCGGAAGTCTCTTTTGGAAGAAAGAACAATAAAGACATCTAATTCTTGCGTGTCTAAGAGATGAAAAAACGTGGGCCAATTAGAAAAGAAGATCTGGGACGGGCTTTGGCGAGGAAATGATGGCTCTGTATTTACACTGTATGTCATTGAATTTTCGGGAGGAGAGAAAGAAAAACAGAAATGATAACAATACGGCTGGAGCTTACAGACGCCATACATGTAATGCAATTCCCGTTTTCTTTTCACTTGTGATTCCACACCCTGATTATTTTTTTCCCGCGTCCTTTGTACCGTAAATCAGATTACTCGAAATCAATGCCAGACTTTAGTGCGTGTCCGGAATAATGGTGAAAACCGCATCTTCATCCTCTTTCTCCTCCCTCATCTCTCTCTCTCTCTCTCTCGTCCCTCTCCTCACTCTTCTCTCTTCTCCCATCCTTCGCGTCCTTGTACGTCCTCAGTATACATAATAAAAAGTGTGGGAAGACTCGCACGGCATCCACAATTTCCTTTCCCACCAATGTGCATTGTATTGTGAGAGATGCGCTTTTTCACACGGCAGGCTCAAAATACCCAGCACGTGCATGCATTCTACATAAGTATAGCTAATAGCTATAGGTGCGCATCCATAAGGAACCGAAGTGGAGCAATTTTAGTAAGAACTGTTTTTAACCACCTCCTCATTTCCCAAATAGTTCATGCTTTCTATTTTCCCGCCATTTTTCCATGCAGTGCTTTCGCACGCAGGCATAAATAAACAGAATCTATTCCTAACAGTCGCCTATCCAAATACGCACCTATATGCATACAATCCCTTTTTTCAATTTTGCCTTATCACGGGACGAAGAAATTGACTAGGACGATAAAATTTGTGTACATTGTCGGTACCAGAAAAATATAGCAAAGAGCCAGCCATGGCGAGTTGGACATTTCTTCCCAGACATGTTCATCACTTCCAAAAAGGAGATAGAGTGTGTGATAATGGGGGAAGCACTTCTGATGCAGTTTTTCCTGGGATATTGAAAGAAATAAGAATTGTGGCTCGTTTGAGAGAAAGTATATAAAAAGGCAAACAATCTATGTTTTTCCTGGCAATGTGAAAGGTCTTTCTTCGGAAAAAGGAGAAAAGAGAGGGAAGGAGAGGGAAAGGAAGAGAGGAAAAGAAGGAGAAAGCTCCCGACTATCATCTGCTAGCACCGAGGCGAGTTGAAGGAGGAGGATTTTATTTCATTTCACCTCATTTAGTGGAAGGTCCTGCGGGAATGGAATGGAGCTGAGGCGGAAGAGTGGAAGGTATTTATGAAGAGGAAATATATATACAAGTCGAATGACCCTTAGTAAGGGGAAGTCCATAAATTACTTTCCGAGAGAGAGAGAGAGAGAGAGAGAGAGCGAGAGAGAGAGAGAAAGAAGGAAGGGGAAAGAGGGCCGGAGAAAGGGAGGGAAGACATTCTCTGGAGTACATAATAATAATAATGCTCCCGTTATTGCCGACTTTTAGTGGAGGTGTGCGGAAACGGTGTTTGAAACCTTTTTTGGGAGCTTATTTCAGCTCCCGTCCATACACTGTAGATATGTATGTGTGTATGGCTCCGTTAAGGGAGGATAGATTGAGGAGGGAGCGGAGGAGCAGTCTGGGGAAGGAGGAGAAAACCATTGTTATCGTTGGCTAAGCAAGCCAATGTGCTCTCTGTCCTCTTTTCATTGATTTATACTTATTTTCCGTTTCCGTCCAAACGAGACATATCCACCATGAAGAAGAAGTTGAAAAGAAGAAGACGAAGACGAAGGAGGAGAAGAGGAACCTTGAGAAAGAACCGCAGGAAAAGGCTCCAGCACTCTCCTCCTCATAATTATGATCCTCCCCTATTATTATTATTATTATCTCCCTGTATATTTCCTCCATTGTTTATCGCCCAACATCTGTCCTTCCCAAGAATTACACATCTCACCATCTTCTCCCCCAAGACTTTTGTTTACACTCCCCCCGCAAAAGTAATGAGATGCTTAATCCTTCTGACTTGCCCTCCTTTTCTCCCATCCATGCCATTTGGCTTAATCTCAAAGTGAAATCAAAAGAATCGAGTCAACCAGACTTTGGGTCGTAATAATAACTTTTTTTGTCCTAATAAAACACATGTAATCCTAAGCTATCCGTAAAAGGCTCCACTGTAGTTGTGCTCTTCCGCTTCCTGCACTAATTTTTGTTGTCTCTGCATTTTTCAGGTCATTTTATTTGCTTCGATTTCAGATTGGCTGGAGTTTCCTCTTTAGACTCACGTCCGCTTAGAGAATGGAGAGGGCGGGGGAGTCTTAAATGCTTATGCAAAGACAGGAAGGAAAGTGTGTCTAATCAGGACGATGGAATGACCCAGCTCATGACTTGGGAGAAGAAAATAAAGGGAGAAAGAAGAGCTTCTCATAAACTTCTCCCAAATCTCCCAAGAACCCCAACGCAGTCAGGAATCTCCATAGAATGTTTTTCCTTGCATTCTTGAGGAGATGGAAGAGCGGCGGATCTTTCTGGCTCTCTCCGATGTGTTGAAGGGGCCTAGCTTTTAATTACTAAATCTCTGTGGAGTAAATACAGCCTTTTTCCTTCTCTTTCCCACTCCTTCCGTCTTCTATATAATCACGGCTAATTGCAGCTCAGCATTATTCAAATCCCTTTGGTCTTTCTTTCTCTCGCTCACAATTTTTTACATGTGGGAGCTGGGAATTCCTTGTACACATAAGAGTGTACTTTTACCTACTTCATCCGAGACATGCTGGCTTGGCTCGTATTATTGAAGTCGTCATGTATGCAGATTTTGAACCTCCTTCATAAGCTCTGTATTACCATGTCCAGGGTGACACAGTATTATTGTAACCCCCTGCAGCCGTGTGCAGAGCAAATGGAGCCATTAATCATTTAAGTACTTGATTTTCCCGCGGGTCTAGCTTCAAATTTACCTAAAAATGACTTCAATAGTTAAGCCATTCTGGTCGCTCCAATTCCAGCGCAAATTTGCAAATTCGAACCTTGCTATAATTCCGCCAAGCAAGACAGACATTAAATGCTACTTGACATATTGAGAGGATTTGGTTCTTGCCATTTCCAGCTGGACCTGCAATATAATTGTGTACACTGGAGTGTTGCACATGAGGGTAGGGCTGGAGGGTAGTTTCTATCATTTCTCGCCGTCCACATGAACTACCAATTCCACCACACAGCCACACACAGAATGTAATGGAATTAGTGAGGCCGAGATTGAGCAAGTTGTTTGACTCTTTCGCCGCCCGTGTTGATCGTATGGCACAAGCCTCTTTCTCAAGCCTACCGTTTCACTTTTGAAATTCGAATTCATTTTCTTCCCCGATGGAGTATTTACTTGTGTTGGGAGTTTGTGAGATATGAGTGGGAGATTGAAGGAGAGAGATATATATGGTGACGTAAGGAGGACCAAAGGAGGGGGAGTGCGGAGTGCGGAGTGCGGAGTAAGCACAGCTTGTAGAATGTTTGGGTGAACGGATATTATGAGAGTCTCTCTCCTTCCCCTTGCGCCCCTTAAAGCATTTCAGCGGAGCAGGACAAGGAGTGTGTTCGTAAATTACACTTTACAGCATGTAAATGATTCTCAGTGTAATTGTGCAGGAGGAGGAGATGCCGTAACAACTGTGAGGGCATACCAAGAGGATTTATGCAACCCGAGTGTGGCCTATATATTAAAGCTTGAGCAAACATTATGAAAAACAGGGAAAGGATTTCCTCTCGTTCTCTCTTTCCCTCACTCTCTCTCCTTCTCTCTCTCTCTTTCGAGGAATGTTATCTGAACGTTTACATATTTGAAAAGGAAAATCCCCTGGAAAATCCGGTGTTTAGCAGGGAAAGGAAGCTTTTGAGAGAGGATGATGTTCGTGGTGGGAGAGAGCACGTTCTTTCTCTCATTTCATCCTTTGATTTTGTTATTGTATTGTATCTTATGCGTTTCACTGGCACAGACCTTTCCCTCACCCACTTTCTCGCACCCTCTCCTCCCTCCCTCGTCTCCATTAAATTGCTTCCCAGTTCCCAACCCATTTCGGTTTCCTTTACTTCTCCACACATCTGCTTTCAATGGAACTCCAACAACCGTTTTTTGAAACATCTCTTTCCTTATGAGTTTGCAGAAAAGGAGAGAAAGAGAGAGAGAGAGAGAGAGGGTGAAAAGAGAAAAGCTAAGATTAACTTTATGTCAAAAACATAACCGCACACATGTGATATGGCATCTATGTGTTTGTCCAAATTTGAGTCAGTCCTCTCTCTCTCTCCTTCTTTATCTCTCTCCCACTCCCTTTAATCTGTCCTTCTTCTCCTCCGACGGGAGGCAGAAAGGGCTGTTGCTCCTCCCGGAGCTCTTTTGTCGGGAACGAAAACATAGAGAGAGAGAATGTGGTGGCAGTTATGTGTTTAGTTTTTGTTTCGTATCAGATTTTATAGATATTTTTTTTATTTTCGTCAATTGCGAAGGGAATAAAAGGGACAGACCCAGAAAAAACGGGAGCTATCAAAATTATTATTATTACCCCCACAGCAGGCCATCTCCCAGATAGATCGGTGAAGTTTGGAGTAATTGACGCCATTGTTTTTCCTGCTCTACTTTTGTCCTCCCCCATTATAAGAGCAGGACGCGACGAGAAAAGTAAAAAAAAAATCAAGAAGAAGAAAGAACAACATTGGGACAGAATCCTTATTTCTATTGTCATGTGAGAGATGGAACAATGCCGTGTGTCAGCCGAAGGTTTAGCGAGTAGCGAGAGAGAGAGAGAGAGAGAGAGAGAGTCTCTCTCTAGTCAGGAGGATATCGGGAGAGAGTGGTACTTATTTCGTACATGATTAGAGGCGGGATATAAGGATGAGAGGAGAGGCAGTAGGAATTCACTTGAGGTTAGCATGTCCATCCCGTCTCTTTCTCAAGGCACAACTCTCCCTCCAAAGTCGCTCTTTTGTCTCTGGCTTCTGTGGTCTTCCCGGAATTCAAGTTGCTCGATAAAAGTCAGGAACATTTAAGCAATACAGTCCATTCTCGGAGCAATCTACGGCCACAAGAGGAGACGGAGGGGGAGCAGCCGTGGCGGTTGGAAGAAGGAACAGAAAGAGAATTGTCATAATAATGGCCCGAGAAAGGCGCTCCCCCAAGACTTTTATAACACATGGAAAAGGTAAAAGTGTATTTACTGAGTGAGTGGCTGAAGCGAAACATGGTTAAAACAAGCCACACACACAGCCACTCTTATGTATTAAAAGTACACAGGAGCGTCTCGGGGAGACAAGTCAGGATACAAGGGGAAACCGGAGGAGAGAGAGCGAGAGAGAGCGAGAGAGAGCGAGAGAGAGCGAGAGAGAGCGAGAGAGAGTGAAATAGTAAACATTGAGTTTGGATCTTTTACAGTGGCGATTGTGGAGAGAGAAAGGGACGGGAGGACATGTGTATAATGGGGAGAGAAAGTATTTGCTGGAAGTCCTCCTTCCACCTCTCTTTTGAAATGGGTGTGGATCTTCCTTCTGACTGGATCTCTCTTCCCCCAGACGAGTCTCTCCCGTATCACTTCCCTCCTCCGTCTTGCTCCTAGAGTGCCACCTTAACTGCCTCTCCTCCTCGCCGTATTCCCTCAAGAACGCTCAGCCGTCCTCTTTTTTTCTCCAGGTAAAACTGGACTGGACTGAATGAAGCGGATCAATTTCTACATATTATACCTGCTCTTTCCCGAATTCTTCCCACTCCCAGTCTCCCTCTCCCTGCCATTTATGGCATTTCCCCTGGAGCTTTCCTCCGTCACAGATACTTCCCCAATTTGGTTTTTTTCCTTCCAGAGGAAAAAAAGGGAGAGTGGGATGTATTCCTTTCTCTTCGCCCACTCTCTTCAGGAGCTTTTTCTTAAGAACCGTGTGTCCACTTTTCTACGCGGTGGGCGGAGGACTTACTTGCCCGGGTGGTTTCATATGTAATCCCATCCAGGCATTTGCAATGGGACGCTCTGCATTTCCTGCCCGAGCGGATATATGTATACTCAGGTAGTCTGTACGTCCTGGAAGTGTATTCTCTCCTGGACTCATTCAACTTGTGTTTACACAAATTTTCAGCTAAATTAATAAAGACACATTTTTATGTGGTCTTTGCCCTCTTATGTCTTTCCAGCTCTCCGCGAGGGGTGATGTTCGGGAATCCTGTGAGCCCTCTGTCCTCCTGCACCAGCTGTTCCAGTATGCCCCATCGCCACTCCGACTCCTCTCTCCCTCTTTCTTCCTCCATCTATTTTAATATCTTCTCCAAGTTTTGATTCCTTGGCGGAAGAGAGACAGGGAGAGAGGAGAGACAAGAAATACTGAGTACATCTGGATTCTCCGTTCTTTCCTTTTGATCCTCTTCTCACTCAGATTCCTTCTGTGTGTGTCTTTCCGTGCTTCTCTCGCCTCTAAACGCTCGTCTCCCAGCCCACTAGCCTCCGCTCCCATGTCTTTGGTTAAATATTGACAAAATGATAATTAAATTCCTCAGACTCTCCGCTTGCGTATGTCGGAGGCCGGCTGTTGACTGAAATTGCTCCTGCCATACACACAGAGTCCAAGACGGCCTTTCTCTGCCACGGAGCAGAGCCTCTCCAAAGCCTCTCTCCCCCCAGTTTGTCATGTTCCAGCTAAATACCCGGGACTTGGAACGCAGAGCTTTTAATATTATTGTGCACTGGGAAATTGTTTATTTTCTTCAATTAAACATATGGGTAGACCGGCTGCGATTGAGGAATGAAAGGCCAAATGATTTCTCCTCACATTTATCCTGCCACCCACGCACGACCACGGCTCACCTTCGAATCCTCTTCAAATCTCAGACTGCTCCATGGACTGCTCCCGCCGAGAAAGTTATTGTTTTCCCAAGCATCTGAGCTTGCAATTATTGCTTTCTTCGCCATCTCCTCACCTTTTGGGGGAGTTTCCTCTCCACAAACGAATTTTTGCTAAAGCTACTCTCATATTGTTCTTGGAGCCCTGCTTAAGCAACCATCAAAAAGTTTGGAACAACTTTATCTTCAACCTTCGCTCAAATAAGAAATAAAATCATGTCTCCGGCGGGGAAGTCCTAATATGGTCGTATTTTTCCAAAGCCAGATTTCCTACTAAATGGAAGGATTTTTAACCAAATCTCGCAAGTATTTTGCTAAAATCTTTTGCTTCCAACGAAAAAGAAGCTCGGGTTTGATGGAGCGAGCTCGTTCTGAGAAAAAGTGGAAGGGAGAAGTCGGAGAAAAGATTTGTATCTTCATAAGATTCTTTTTGCACCTTCCAGCGTTTACAAGTTATGAATGCCAAAGTTGAGAGTGGAGCTAATGGGAGAGAAAGACAGGAGTTGCTTGGCTTTTTTCCGAGGAAACTTTCTGGGAAGACAAAAGTGAGGAGGAAGAGGAAGGAGATGGGGGAGGAGGACCTGGAAATACTCTTAGACGGAGCTTTCCGCTTATTCCAAAGTCTGGCAAGAGTGAAAAGGATATCCGATATACTCCTCCTGATTCTTCCTTCCAATGTTCGCCCGACTTTCTGTGGTTGTTGCTCCTGTTTATTGCGAGAAGAAAAACCAGGGCATAACTGTAGACAAAGGGATTGCTCGCCTTTGGAAGCACAAGAAATTCTTGTGAGTTGACTTTCCCTAGGCTTATCCTGACATTCGCTCAAGCTTGCAGTCCTAATAATTAAAGGCAAAACCCGAGGAATGTTCATATTAGAGCACGGAAAATCAGTTTGTCATTCTCTGGCGTGGCGTGCGGGAAAGCAAAGAAGATCTCATCCGGCACTCGTCAAAATATCTCGTAGGTTGGGTCAAGGTTCACGCTTTTTTCAAATGCTTTTTCCAACACAAAACTCATCAAACATTTCCTGTGATTTGAATGATTTCATTTTAAACTTGACGTCAAACCCCAAATTTTATTTATTCAATTTTAGAATAATAAAAATGTGAAACTACATATGTGATACATAGATATGCCTACATATGTATGCATGTACATACATGGGTGAAAAGTAATTCTACCAATATTTTGTATTAGTTCCTGTGGTTAATGGAGCTTAAATGAGCTTGTATAAGACATTACTCTTGGTCAGAATGGCATACTGAGAGGGTTCGAGAAGTTCTTCGGATTTGTTTACAATAAAAAATGTGCCCATATGTATTCCCATGTTTTCCTTTGATCATTTTTCTTTCTCTTCACTGACGTTGGATGGCCAGTAAAAGAAGAAAAAAAAAGACAGGAACATGTGTGGCGTTGGCACATTGGCAGGAGCGTATGGGGAAAGTACTATATTGTAGCTTATATATGGGTGTAATAACTGGGCAACATATAGCCAGTTCTGAAAATGGTACCGTGCCATCTTTTTTTCTGTTATAATTTCATTATGATGATTGTTTTGCTTCGATTATAGTCAATAAGAAATAAAAGTTTTCCTATCCAAAAGGGGGAAATAAGTAGAAAAAAGAAAATATGGGATGGATTTCCCCAAGTTTGTTGTTGTGCGATTTGAACCTCGGAAGATCAGTTGGTTGAACCCGTCTGTCAAAACACTCTGAGCCAATCCAAGTGACGGACAAAAGACGACCGTGTTCCTACTTGTTTGACGAAGAACCAGAAGAACTCGGAGGGAAAGCGAGGGGAAGAGAGAGAAAGAAAAGTCTGGAGGAACTTTATTCGTCCATAAAACGAGGGAAAACGACCAGCTTTTCTCTCGCTATTCTCCTCCTCCTCAAGAGTTGCTCCATCCCTCTGCCTGGCTTATTCAAGCTCAAAAATTGCTGGAGTAGATAATTTGAAAAAAATTTAATGGATATACCACAACCACTACCTGCCTCTCTCTCTGTCAGTCTCTTTTTCTCCAGAAAAGTATTTCTCAACTTAATTAAATTCTTTCTCCTTGTACAACATAAAAAACATACAGGGGAAGACAAACAACATGAGGCTTTGCTTAACCCTGTCCATTACATAATACTACATCCACGGACCCTATTCTCCCCATCCTATTCTGGGACATATAAAGGGCCAAATGACGTACATTATTTCCTCTCCCGTCTCGTAAAAGGAAAGGCGACAGTTATTGTGATACACTATTTACTACGACGTCACGGCACACTGAAAGGGCAGGGGGTGAAGGGCTTCCCATAGCCCTTCCTCCAACTCTCATCACCCACTAATAACACCATCAAATATGGGCCAAAGTACTCCGCATTTTCCCCTTCCTCCTATTAACTGCCCTGCGTATTCAGCAAAAACTCATCCCATTTACAAATATGCAATTGGCATTCCGCATCACATGGAAGATAAATTGGCAAATAAAAGGATTTTCACGTCATTTTTACTGATTGAAATTGCCGTCCGCTTTAAATAACTGACCTGATGGCAACATTTCCCTTCCGCTGGAGAAATGGCTGTAGAAAGTACATGGTTTGGCCTGATTTTCTTAAATGTGGAGAGGACAGCAAAAATGTGGGGATTGAGCGGACGTGTCTATATTGTTCCGCTCCCGTACAAGTTTCGAGACATTCATTTATTTGGGATCATCTCATTTGAACGTGGGAGGGGGATTGCAGGGAAAATAGCTGCGTTGCGTCCTCCAAAGTGGGCCTTCTCCCATGCAATGGATATTTGCACCAGCCATCCATTGACCCATGAATAAGGCGTCCGGAGATGTAACATGAAAAGCCTCTAACCGAGTTTCACAACACCTCCAAATCCTCCCTCTCGCATCAGCCCCGTGCGTAAGCTCCGCAGTGGGATGTGGGTGGAAAAAAATCCCTGCTGTCATCCGCAAATCAAAGCTTTGGGTGATGTACAAGTGGATGTGGGCCATATCCAGGAGAGACTGGATAGAACGGTTGCTGGAGCATGGAAGCCCTGGAAACTCCGGCTGTATCCGCACGCAGCTCTATACCCTTTTTCTTACGTAATAATCTACACCCTCACTCGTCCCGGATCCTCTGGATGGCCTCCACAGGAGAATATTGTACGAGGGAATATTGTACTCTCACTTTTATCTCCCTTATCCACGTCCGCCACACCCATTTAGTGGTCTTTCCCATTTTATGCATTTTTACCCGTCCGCAACCGCCGCCATCCATCCAAAGAATTTCATCCCTTTTTTTATTCCTTTTTTGAGTCTTGCAACCACTTCTCTCCGTGTTATCTGTGGAAGCGTAAATGACAGGTGATTCATATTGCTCATGTTTGATTCTTGCTCCCATTTGGAATGCAATTCCTCGTCTCTCCCTTCATTGGGCGAGATGAGAGGAAACAAGTTGTAATGAGGGATGATTATAATAAAATGTGATACTTTGTACGAGCCACATCGTCTCTGTCCCCATTAGAGTCCGCAGTGTAAAGGATGTGCGGGGAATGAAGCTCTCCGCGCTGCGTCTTCCATGACCTTTCCTTAATAGGTCCAATTAAGCAGTCCTACAGTCATCTGCTGTCTAATGGCCGGAAGAGAAAGCAGGGGAAAGGCAAGGCTGATGACTTTCCCATGCATTCCGCCCATCAAACTATTTTGACGTCAATTTTGCTGGAGAAAGGGGTGGAAATGCTTTTTCGCATTCTCTCCTCCTAATGCAACCTCTCACTATCAATCTCATCTCATCCGCTCAGTCCAACCACACACATGCATAGGGACATACATATATGTATATGTATACGTATGTGCGTGGAAGAGAATGCTCATGTGTACATGACAGAGCCTGGAATTCAGTCCAGGCCGGCCAATTGGAAAGGAAAATCTACATTTTAATTTCTTTTTCCCCTTCGCTTCCTCTCAGTCGAAGAACTTTTTCTCCATTCTTAGTTTATTTTTTCTTTGTCAGATAAAGGCAGGGGCATGTTCTTTCAGCGGAGGAAAGACTCATTTACATTACATAGAGAGGTCTAATCTGCTAAAGTTCTCTCTATGTAATCCTTTTCATGCATTTGTAAGTGAAAGTACAAAAAAAAGTTATGTTCAAGATTCCGCTCTTCCCTTCCTCATCCCATTCAACTTGCCCTGCTCCAAGAGTTGGTCAGGTATAAAAAATCATGCTGTTTTCAAACAAATGAGGGAGATCACAAGAGAGAGAGGGAGAGAGTGAGATCATTTTCGTGGAAGGATTGAAATGGGAGATTGGGCGGACGGAAGAACGCTTTTCTTGTTCAAAAGGATAAAAGAATAGTTTAGAGGACTTGAACTGGGACTAATAATTGAATGAAAAAAGTTGATCAAAGATGCCAGGAAAGAGCGTCCGGATGTGCGTGCATATTATAAAGGTCATGTCATACATAGTAAGGCGATAGAGATAAACCAGTTCAAGTCCATTATAGGAAATTGAGCGGTTCGGGTTGTTTTTATGACAAACTTTGGGGAAATGCGGACTAAAAGACTCCTTGCTTCCTTTCCCTTCACATCCACGTAGATATTAAAAGGAACGTCTCCCACAGAGTAAGATGACCCCTTTTCTCCGTTAGCAGATGCCACAGTTCGTAGCTGAATCTCGCACAGAAGCAACATATAATTTAGACACAATTTACCCTGGGAGTCGGAACTAAATATAGGCACAAATTCATACGAAGACAAAGGGGTAAAGGAGGGACAGCAGAAGTGATTTGGATTATGAAGGGGAGAAATGCAAAAAAGTCCAAGTCTGGTGAAGGTACTTTGTCTTTCTCCTTTCAAAGTGCCAGCACAAGCTCATAGTGTGACAACTTCTCCGGAAAGTAAATGGAAGCCTGCCCAAGAATTCTCTACCTTTTTTAAAAGAAAAGCCGAGAAAGTTAAGGTCAAATTCTGCGTTTTTGTCTTCACTTATACGTGGGATAAAGTGTGGATAAATAAGAGGAAGATACAAGTTGTATATTCTCTCAAGATACTGAGTGAGAAGCAAACAACTATTTTCTCTCACGACAATGGAAGTGAAGGAGAGACGACACTTTTTTTTATCTCCACAACTCCAAGCCAACTCGTATGGGCACATATAAACACATGTGACACAAAAAATTGAGTAAGTTTGTTTTAAGGGAGAAAAAATACAAAAACAAAGAAAGAAAAAGACGTACCTTTTTGTAGTCATCAAGTGAAAGTCAAAAAAGTTGCTCTTGTCTTTTGTATCTTCTGGGATGCATTGTACCGTATTAATTTTAAAAATAAAAAAAATAAAAGACTTGCTCCTTCACATGTCTTTCCTCATGTCTTCTTCCTGTCCTTTTCCCCACAGAAACAACAAAAACACGTTCTTTCTACTTTCCCCCCACAACTTTTTTAATACCCTCAAAAAGATGTTTTCTCCCTCCTCGCAGGAGAGTGCTTGTGTTTGTAGAGAGATGTGTGCGTCTTCCTATTTATGTCCTTCTTGTTGCTTGACGTGGAAACATTTTTTTCTATATATAGTTCACAAGTGCTTTTGGAGTTAAAAAAAGAATTTCCCAGGAATTTCATGACACTATATCCATGCTTCCTTCAAGTCCACCAAGAGAGTTTATTATTATTTCTCATGTGCTCTTTTTTCCCCTACTCACACGTTTTTAGTCATTCTTCCTCTTAAAAGCTTCTCCCTCCTCTTCTTTCTGCTCTTTTCACTTGTATTTTATGTCCTTTCCCTCTTCTCTGCTCCACACACTTTGTTCCCCTTTTTTTACACGAGTTAAAAATGTCAAGTGGAAATTGTCTCATCGTCCTTATTAGTTTTTTTCTCTCTTCTGGAGCCGTTCGGGCGTTCGAGGGAGATAGGAGCATGTAACATTAAGAAGAAATTACCTTAAAGAACTTGATTATGTTCTGGCTTATTTAGATATTCATTCCACTCCGAACTGGAGCTTCCTCCCGTTGACGACGTTTTTCCACCGAATTCCTCCCAGCCAACCTTTCCGTGTCGCACCTTCTTTTTTTGTCCAAGTGCAAACGTTTTTTTCCTCCAAACACTTTAGCTCTTTCGCCTCAAGTCTTTCAATAACCAATGTGGACTTGATTATGCAAGGTAGAGGAGACTCCGCACTGCTCCAAATTAGTAGTCAGAAAGTGTTTATGGGGGCAGTCGTAGCCACACTATTTGTGCCTCTGATCTCTACCTCTCTGTCCCTCTCAAATTGAAGGCTCGTCCTCCCGTCCTGCCGTCCAGGCCTGATGCACTTTTGAAAACATTTAGTCCTCCTCCCAAGCTCGGACAAGACCCAATGTATTTTTCATGCCCGACCTCCAACGCCACTGGACATTGGCAACAAGGGCTGGGAGTGGAAGAGCCGGACGAGTATCCTTGACCAGCTCGGAGGTGAAGGCTTCAAAGGAGCTGCTCAGGCAGGCGGAGAGAGAGCTAGGACATTTGTGGAATAGTTAGGAAATAGGAGACGCTTGTTAGGAATTTTTAATGTGAGGATCTCATGAGAAATTTAAGCCGTCGTGATTTTTTATGGTCTTCTAATGCAGTGTGAGTTCCGTCCTCCAAGGGCCTCCTCACAGTTTTTTTCTCCTTTCAAAGCCTGGAAGGTAGAGGGAAGTGTCCGGGAAATTTTTAACTTGGCTCTCTCTCTCTATTTTTTGTATCCTGGAGATTTTTCCTGGAGATACTGTATGTTCCTTGTATCTGGTGTTTTGTCTCTTCTTGCGGATAACTCAAGCCTTCTCTTAGCTTCTTCTTATAGCGTTCAGCTTTCTCTTGGCTTCCTCCGGAACCTCTGAGTTGAGGGTATTGACAAAATATAATCAGTGTATGTGTAGGAAGTAATTGGAAATTTTATCCCGAGAAGAAAGTCTCATGTTTCAGTGGATGGCGCAATTTTTTATGATTATTACTACGGCCTCTACAGCCATCCACGGCCTTCCCGTTATGGCTCCTCTGAGCTCATGCGACTAACTCTTAAAACACTTACTTTTCCTCTCCTCTGGCGTGTATTAAAATTTGCAATTGAAATTCACAACTGGTGGGAACTCTGTCTGGACAAGTGCACCACGGCTTGTCACACTTCCAGCCACGGTCGGAGAAGAGGTGGAGAGAATGGAAGCGAAATGGAGTTGAGGACACTCGGCGATATTATTGTAATTTGCAATTTTAATGACATAAAAAAGAATTGGTAAACACTCTCTCAGAAGTTAATTTCTTTTCTCTCTCTTGTCTTTTGAGGCATAGGATTACTTGATGGTTGAAGGGGCTTGTGGATGGGAAGGGGCGGAAGAAGAAAAGGAGAAAGAGGAGGAGGAGGAGGAGGAGGAGGAGGAGACGGAAGGAGACAATGAAAGAGGAATCAAGCGAAAATCCTTGGAATTACAATGAGTCTCCCCTGATGCGGCTCCTCTTCTTCGCCACGATTTGTCTTGTTGGTCTTGTGCGAGTACTCAAAGAGTAGCATGGATCTTCATTGAAATGAGCACATTCAGGGAGTTTAATGAAGTGAAAATAGACAAGACAAGGATGTGTTTCTAAATGTGTGTATCTCTTGTTTTTTCCCCTTCCAAGGAGGGGAGGGGAAGACCAAGTGGGAAGTAAAGCAAAAGAGGAGACAGTCTTGTCCAAAATTAGCTCTTTACACGCACTCAAAACCTTTTCTGTTTCTCCCCAGAAATGGCCTGATATCCCCTCACACTGGAAATAATAATAATAATAATAGTAGCGGGGGAGAAAGAGAAAAGCAAAGTCTTGTGATGACGATTCTTGCTTCAGTTCACTTGATTATCACCATTTTTCTGATGAAACCAAAAAAAAAACTCCCTACACAAGCCTTCGCCTCTCGCAGCTACGCACATCTGCTGTTTTCATCGGCCTCCGTTTCCCTTTTACAGGGAATTAAAACATGCTTATTTACTCCTCTCGGATTAACATGGCCTGCATGCGATGCTTCTGACTTTGTCCGATACAATCACCTTCTTGGAATGAAGCTGGTTTTATTCCTTTCCACGCTCATGTAACCCCTGATTCCTCTCCTGTTGTCACTGTGTCGGGAAAGTGCGGATGAATCTTCGCTCTTTGCTTGTTGTCAGTCTTAAACGTGTATTTTGGAGCCTAACAAATGAGGGAGCGTTGAAGGGGTGCGAGGCAGAGGCCAAAGGAAGACTGAAGAGGAAGAAGGCACGGAAGGGAAAAAAGGAGTGTTGTGCAAAACTCGGTTCGCCCCACCGCCAGGTCGTCTCCTGACTGGGTCGGAGCCCTTTAATTGCCACGAGAGTTGACTGACTGTGACAAACAGAGACAAGAGCTGCACACCGTCTGCGGTTTCCAGCTCCCCAACTTTTTCCAACCCCTATTCCCGCGTTTCCAGGATCCCGGAAACTTTTCTGTGTACACGTCTCCGCGAGGGCGAAAGAAATCCAACTGGCTTCTCCCACACACTGGAGCCAGAGCTTTCTTTCCTGGGAACTCTCTCTCTCTCTCTCTCTCTCTCTCTAATACTCGGATAACACACCGCACCAACTCCGTCTCAAAAACTGGAATAAAGAAGACTCGGAGCTCAGTCCTGGCCCAAATGTATGAGGAGAGGGAAAGAGAGAGCTTTGCGGACACGGGAAAGGAGAGAATACCCCAAGAGCGAACGCAAGCGCCCCGTACATTATCCCTCTACTGAATCTACGCCACCCAAAAAAGTATCACGAGAAGAAGGGAGAAGGGAGAAGGGAAAGGGAGAAAAGAGAGAGAAAAAGGAAACATGGAAGGGGGAAGAGAGAGAAGTTGTGGAAGGAGAGAGAGAGCCAAACTGACACATGAATGCTGAAGGAAAGAAATCCCGGATTGTTGTTATAGCAGAAGTACTTGTAAGGGGGCAGTAAATGCTTGTGTGCACATCGCCATGTCATAAGGTACACATGGCGCGGCTTTCCCTCACTCATCTCTCTCTTCTGCTTTTTCTTCTGCTCTCTCTCTCTCTCCCTCTCTCTCTTCTCAAAACGTGAATGACTGACGGCATCTTGGTCCAAAACTTTGTATCTGTTTACTCCTTACCCAATAAATTCCTTTGTTCCTCCCTTCGCATTCATCATGTAAGAAAAACGGGAAGCCTCCTTTCTCCTCCTCTCCTTTTGCCCCTCCAGACACGCCGCATTGATGATTACTACTCAGAGCTGCTTCCAAATAAATGCGTCCTTTGTTTCATAATAGAAACCGATACGCTTTGCTGGGACTCTTTCTGTAGTAAGGGATGCATACTACAGAATGAAAACAAAATCTTAAATAAATTAGGCAAACGGAAGCATGGAAGATTAACGGGGAGAAGGATTTTCCCCAGCTTTTTTTCTCTTCCCTTTTCGAATGTAAAGAAACTGAGAAGATTTATTATTTAAATGGCGGTTTTTTGATTAAGAGAAATATTCAGAGGAAATGATGTATGTTCGTATGTAGCACGCGTGTAAGTGAGGGGAAAGGGAAAAGCAAACACAAATTTTCACTTGGGTGGAAGGGAAAAAACGTTTTCCAAGCTTTTAGTTGATTATTAAAGGGAGACAGAGGCAGGTGGATGTGGAGGAAGTAGAATTGGAGGAAGGATGTGCTAGCAAATGTGGGGAGAAGCCTCCTGCCGCATATAAATCATGGAGACACAGCCAGAAACGTGTATAATCACCCAAACAAAATATTGACGACGACGAAGAAACACTGACACAATTACTGGAAAGGAAGGATTTCCTTCATGCAAAAACATGCCGGATTTCGGTTGTGTAGGGCAAAAAGGACTAGGGAAAACAAAAGAAGATCGTATCACCATGTTTTTAGTATCTCTTTTGTATTTACCAAATGGCTGGAAGCCATTGAAGTCGCTTTTTAGCGGCGCACAAGGAAGAAATGCGAAGGGAGATACATATAGGTATACTTAATAATAAAAATATAATAAGAATGGGACGTGATGTTTCTCAAATTTGCTCACTTAGCCTTTTCCATTTGCTTCTCTTTTTTCCATGTGGCTGAGTGGTGAGAAAGGAAAACAAAGGGATTCTTTTTATCAGTTCCTTTTTGGATGAACAATTCCACTTTGCAGGCGCTTGGAGAGAGACGAGATTTCTCTGGGTTCTACACTCACATAATATGTACATGTCCCCTCATTTGCAATATCTGATTTGTCTCTTTCTCTACATTTTTCTATCTCCGTCCATCCTATCTTCTGAGGGGATACAAGATTTGTTCCAAGCAATTTCCTTTTTTCTTCAAAGCAACGAGGACAGAAGAAGAAAACAGGAGTCCAATTATGAAGGCATTGTCCCACTGGAGTGAGACAAATGACAGGAAATTTGAAATGTGTCGAGCATTTATAGTGCGTCACACAACATCTGCCTCTCTCCAACTCCCGCTGGAAACAAAAACTCCCGGGAAGTCAGCAATAAGACAAGTCGGAGGGGTTGAAGGGCAGCGGAGAAAGCGAGCCGAGGGAATGGATAACAACGAACAGAGGAATTCGCGGGGAGACTTTGACACGCAAAAAAAAGAGACTTCCTACGCAATTAAACCAGCAAGTTGTCCATCAAAGGCTGAAAACCAATGGAGAAAGCTACTGAAAAAGATGAAATTCTCAAAAAATCACAGACATACAATGAAAAGGCAAAGAGCGAAGAGAATTAAGAATGGGATTTTGTAGTTTAACTAAAAAGCTAGTAAGAGGGTGAAAATGCGCGGGAAAAGAGAGAAGGCACTCCAAGACTAAATGAAAGCTTGTAAAGGACACTGGGAATGTGCAGGATTTGTTTATTCTTGTCCTTTCAAGGCATCTGACATATTTGCTTCTTTGTGTGTGCCTTGGCGGCGGAGGAGAAGAGGTGAAGTGAAAGATTCTAAGAGATGCATCTTCCTGCTCTCTCCGGCTCCTTGCACTTCTTTCACTCTTCATGTTCTTGTCTCCTCTCAGTTGACACAGCCTCTGCCAACAAAATGTATTTACCAATACATTTGGAGCCCACTTACATCTTCATGTGTGTCTTACTTGAGTTTGTTGAGAAGTTGCGTCTGCATACAGAACATCCTCCATACTCTTTCTAGCACTTTCTCCATTCAACCATAACTAAATGTATAACTAGATGTAGGTAAAGCATTGTTACACAAGAATCAGGCAAATGGAGGAATTAAATTATGCAAATACCTTAATTATGCTAAGGTAATCGGGAGTTCCTGTTGTTCCCATACAATTGAGTGGAAAAATGCTATATCTTTTGAAATCGAATTGGGACAAATTTCTAAATAAATCTACAAGAATGAAAAAAAAACGTTTTTCGCTCACGCACGAGACGGCTTTCTCCAAATGCATGTGAACCATCTTTGGAGGAGGAGAAAGACATTATAGTGGCTCTTTTTGAGGAATATAGGACGTAGATGGCTGTGTACAAGTTCCATCATAGTTCTTGGATGTGCTGGTTGAGCTGAGTCTTTTCAAGGAGGAGGACGAAGGCCTGGACGAGATTCCCTTGACACAGAGGAGGGAATGCATAACTTCGCAGGATGGGATGTATTTTTATTATTGCAAGAAAATGGAGGCTGACGATGAGGCGGAGGAGAAGAACAGAGGAGAATTCAGGGAAGAGGGAGAGATGAAGACAAAAGCGGCGGGGTTTTGCAAAAGAGGAGAAAAGGAGAAAAGGACAAGAAAAAGCTTTTTTGATATTCTTTCTCCGTCTGGCAGCCAATTTTTCTGTCAAGTTTGTTGACGTGATGCCTCATACTTTTCTCGATAGTTTCAACTCCTCTATGACATATGACAACTTTTCTCTCTACCGCTCGTCTTCTTCTCCACAGCTACCCTCAGTGTTCCCAGCATTCATTTTTATACAGTTTTTTCTACATTTCTAGACCAATTCTTATACTAATTTTTTCTGGGTCTATCTATATAGACTAACTTCGTTACCACGTGACATAGTTGCAAGTAATGCTCTTCTAAAATGGTTAAATTAGTTTCTCCAAGTCGCGTAATTATAAATTTTTCTGCAAAGGTATTTTGTCGAATGCTTTTCCTTTCCTTCGTAGCTGATCTAACGAATTTTTTCCAGAGGTGGCATTCTTTATCATTTATGACTCGGACGATCTTCTTCAAGATGATCTTTTGTATTCTATCCGCCCAGCATTTTGTCATTGGACTCTTTCATAACGGAAGTGTCTTTGTTTCCGGTGGAAAAGTACAAGGCTTTCCCATATTTGTGTCTACCTATTATCTGTATATCCTTTGTTATGCCCTCAAATAATTTTCTCCTCTGTGAGTCTCCCTCTGTCTTTCTCTTTCTTGATCTTCTTTTCCTTGGAACTTTTATGAGAAGACTTGGGAAAGAGGAAGTAGGACGAGGGACGATAATAATAAAAAACGGAGGAAGAAAAGGTCGAAGAGAAAGTGTGAGAAAGAATTTTCATGGCTATTGCCCCCTTTTTGTCAATTGTCCTTTTGCTTAACAAAAGATGTAATATAATAGTATTGAATAGTGGCACTCCTGCCACGTCTACTACTACTTTTGCACACTTTCCAGTCCCTTCTTTTTATTTTGACTCCCTCCTTTACTCTTTCCATCCTCCTGAGGGTCTCCTGCGCCTTCTTCCCCTTGATCTCCTCTCAGCCTCTACAGCCTCCACACACTCTCACCCCCCACGGAAGACAGGCCAAGGCCTTCTCTCGGCACTACCACGGGCCTATGAAGCGCCACATTTTTTCCGCTTTTCCCTCTCAAAAACTTTTCTACTTTTATGATAATGTATTGGAAAGTTGAATTCTTCTTCTTCGATGCTTGTGTGCCCCTTTTCTCTCCTCCCTCTCTTCCTGCCTCTTGTTATGCATTCTTTATGCCTCACTTTGCCCATCCCCAGCCTATGGATGACGTGCATCCATGTATACAAATGTGGAGGCGTTGGAATGGTGTGTGGCTTGAGAAAGGAGGGAAAGTGTATAAGAAGTCAATTGGCAGCAAGTGTCGTTGCAATTTATGTGTGTGAGTGCATTTTCTGTATGTGTAGATACTGTGCGGCTCAAGGAGAGGGAGAGATACAGAGAGAGAGAGAGAGAAAGGGAGAGAAAGTCTGAGTGAATTGTGGAATGCTTAAGGGTCATAATATATAGGGGAGAAGTAGTGTATGAATGAGCCGTAGAAGACGTAGTGGGATCCGTCCTGGAGCTTCCGCCTCTATTTCTCTCACCGTACAATATGCCCTGGGAAACAGGGGAAAAAGGGAAAAAAGGAAAAAAAGAAGCTCTTGTATGGGAAAGTGGAAAAAAAGAAGATTCCTACAACGGAGGTCAATAGTCGTGGTCCATAAAACTACATGATGTACTGAATGGACTGAGGAGGACTGACACGCCGCATTGCAATGTTGCTACTCCTTCCTCCTCCTCTACTACTACTACAACTACATACTACTACTACTTCTACTACTACATACTACTATTACTCCTACGACTACCACTCCAACGTCCTAGTGCCCTGATGGCACATGTCTAAGAACAAAAACATGCATTACCTTCTCTCTCCAGTCCAATATGGAAGGTATGATGCACCCACCTAAATAATAAGGGGAAGGGGTAAGCTTCAATTCCAGTTTTTCTTCCAGCGAGGCTTCAAGATGAAAGTGATGGAGACGATTTCTCCAATGTTTCATCCCACTGCATTGTACCTTTCCCCCTCCCCGTTGTTATTATTGTGGCACGCCGTACTTTTCCCCACTGACCCCGAAAGATGAATGACCAAGATCCAGGCTGGGACGCACTGAAGGAAATATTACTAGATCCGCGACTTGGGCGGAGACAGAGAAGAACTGGAGGGCCTGGAATTGCCGGAGGAAATCTTGTGCAGAGGAAGGAGAGCAAGCTCAAGGAATGAACTCCCTGGTTTTGGAAGAGAGAGAGAGAAAGTAGAGAGACGACAGAAAAAGAGGGAATTGAACAGACATTGATGCGAACGCAACACATTGAAAGATGCAAGAATTGACACTGAAAGATGCAATTCCGTTAAAAGAGATATTTCAGGAATGGATAGACTGATTTCAATACAGAAACAACAAGGAACAGTGAAAGTGGGAGAAAGTAGGAAAGTGTAAGATTCCAAGCACTTAAATTGAGAGCATTTTCTGCATAAAATGATGACTGACGGAATGCGGTGTCTTAACCGAAGTAATGGACAGGTTAAAAAACGCAATCTTTGCAGTTAATTCCTAATGTTATAGGGACGTGGGAATTCCAGAAATCTGGAAAATCTGTGAGTTTTTCGAGGCACTCAGTGTATGTCTTCGGTAGCTGTGTATTGCCCTAATGATGTAGCGGGTTATCCAGGAGATGAAATGATCCATGGAAGCGTTTACCTTTCGGCTATTTTTGTTGAAAGTGTAGATATACATAGATAGATGTAAAGGGATAAATGAGAAGAAAAACGCCCGGTATTACTCCCTAAACCGGTTGAGTTGACGTGAAATGCTGTTGGTAGACGAGGAAAGCTTGGTGGGAAATGACTCATCTGAGGGGATATTTTGAGGGTTTCTAGAGGCTCGGAACAAAAGGGAGGAGAAAATGGCTCCTCCATCTCGCTCTCTCCACTTTCTCTTGTGGCCTGTGACTCGGAGGCAGGAAATCAATGAGGAAAGTCTAATGTAATTTCACCCTTATCATCACACATGAGAGTAGACACCTTTCACAAGATAAAAATATCAAATCAAAGCGATTCAATCTTATAAAACTCTGCTAACTCTGCTTTCCCTCCTCTGCCCCTCTACCCCTCTTCTCTCCCTTCATCTACCCGACATGAGCTTCCTCGCGCTCTCTCACTCTCCTTCCAGTCCCTCCCACGCTTTTCCCTTCTTAGACTCTCACAGCTATTTTCATTAGGGAGATAAAAATATATAAAAAATCCCTACTTAAAGGAGGAGCGCGAGGGGTGGGAGAAGGCTGAGCGTCTTAAAACTTGACGTTATCTGTTGCTGGACTAAAAAATATTATTTTAAACTCTGCTTCCCTCTTCTCTCGGCCAGACTGGGAAGAAAAGAAGACTTTTTTTGACATTCTATAAGGAAGCATAGCCTTGCTTCCCCTCGGAAGAAGATAAGCTATGATTCCTCTTCTCCGAATCCCTTTGTTCCATCCTCACTCTTCAATCTCCCTCTCGCTTCCCTTGCATACATATGTACGTCTCTGCTTATTATTCCCGGGGATTTACAATTACTCTTTTTAGACGCATTTTCTGCAGACACCACAAGTCAACTGACAAGGAGTGCGGACACGGACTGCCTCCGCTATCCCCTCCAAGCCGGGATAGGCTCTTGTCGCGATAAAGCGGACTGGAAGAAAATAATATCTAAGGAGAGGAAAGTAGAGCTCAGAGAGCGCCTTCATGCACTTGTAGGAGGAGTAATCCGCCCGAGAGAGCCCAGAAAGGAAAAATGAGAATGCAATATCTGCCTACTT
Source organism: Disparrhopalites patrizii (assembly GCA_034698585.1). Taxonomy (NCBI): domain Eukaryota; kingdom Metazoa; phylum Arthropoda; class Collembola; order Symphypleona; family Sminthuridae; genus Disparrhopalites; species Disparrhopalites patrizii. The sequence continues at coordinate 38,430 of JAQGBT010000535.1, forward strand.
ATCATGAGCCCCGTGATGATGATGGGCAGGGGAGATGGACGAGGAGGGAGAAAGCAAAACTCAAGCTTTCCCTCAACTCTCTTTCTTCTTCTTCTCTCTCTCTCTCTCTCTCTCTCTCTCTCTCGCTCTTTCCCTCTACTTCCAGCTCGCTTTCTTCACTCCAGAGAGAAAGGGACTCAGTGTATAGTTAGAGGCCATATCTAATAAGTTACAAGTGATGAGCTTCATACGATTAGTGCGTCCGCCTTGGATTTTAGCGTGGAGGAGGAGGGAAAGAACATGTTTTTCTTGGGCTGAGAAGAGGAAAAGCGGAAGGGAATCAAATGAGACGGAATTCTTTTTGCTCTCCTTCTCTCTCTCTCTCTTTCCATACTTTTCTCCCGGAACCTTTTAGTAGTAAAGACGGAGTCATACACACCCTCATATGTAGCACATCTCACGCGAACGTCTTCATCCTCTCCCACTCTCTTTCCTTTTCTTGATCTCACTCTCTCTCGCTTTCTCTCTCTCTCTCTCTTCTCGCTCCTGTACCCTGAGACGGCGAGAAAGGGAAAACAGAGGAGGGGGAGGGAAGAGATTACTGCGGGAAAGATCAGCTTTTGAGCTTTCTCCCTCTTCTCTCCTCCAGGAGTACGACCACCTCTTTTCTCGCTCATCATGTGAAATTAGAAATCTCCTTCCAGGAGTCCTTTTATGTGTGCAAAGGCCCACTTTTCCACCAAACTTATCTTTCAGATGTTGCCCCACACACAGGAGGAGTACATACTATTAGAGGGTGAATTCAGAGATTTCCCTCCTTTTTACACATTCGTCATGTGCGTGTGAATCTTTTTTTCAGCGCTTTTGCTCTTTTGAACAAACATTGATGATAATGATGATGGGGCTGGTGCTTGAAAAAGGGGAGAAGAGCTGGCCTCGCTACATGTAGCAGGTAGGAAAAGCCACTTGAACTTCTCTGCAAATAAAACATGAGAGGCTCTCCCCTCCGCTTTCCCTTATAGCCTTTGGGCGGAGGAATTTTTTTTACATCTTCTTCTGGGAAAGGAACAACAAGCATCCAAAGTGTGCTTCTCCCACTTTGGGTCTGACGAGAAAAATGTTTTCGCGTAATCACTGCTCACCCTTTTATCTCTTTTTCCCTGTGTATTTACAAAGCAAACTTATGGGCCAACTTATGGAAAATCGGTGGAAATTAAAAGTAAAGAGGTTGCACAGTTATTATGTGGTTATTACCTACCAATAAAATGTACTTGAACCTCATTGGATGGTGTAGAGTGGAAAAGGGATCCCACGTAGCTATAAGAATTTTGTAATATAAATTTAATATGAATTTTCTTATTTTAAATAAAACATTTTACACTCCAGTAACGCTTCGTAATAGCCAGAGCGTTCAAAGGCCTCAATTTCTCAAAGGACTCAATTTCTTTGACATGTGCGAATTAAAAAGGTAGGGAAGAAACCTTTTTTAAGAGAAGCTTTTTTTTTGAAGTTCTTGGATGGAAATAAGATGATGATGGAATGGTGGGAGCAATTATGGACTAGCTGCTAAAATGTAATAATAGTAAGGATGCGGATTTGTACAAGTTCCTCCTTGGGCTATATTTGTGTGTACATGTTTCCCATTCCCATCAAGATCCACATCATGGCCAAGGGAACATGAATTCCCTCTCCAGCGTAGCTTCCGTAGAAGATGCATTGGGGAAAAAGGAAAGGGTCGCTCTGATCTGGATGTGGAGCAGGGGAAAGTGTTGAGAAAGCGGTGTGGGTGGTGATGTGGTATGGTCTTTGAAGCCTGGCGAGTCCTGGAGGGGAAAGGGAAGAAGTGGCAAAAGTGGGAGAAGTGGGAGAAGGGAAAGGAAAGGGGAGGCGGAGTAGAAGGGAAAGGTGCGAAAGTTGGGGAAAGTTTGTGTACAGCCAAAGAGAAACCACATCTTTTATGGCTGGCAAGAGGTTGTTGATAGGAAAACAGAGTGAGAGAGAGACAGCCTGGCATGTGCTTCTATTCAATACGTCCTCTCTCTCTCCTTCAATGTGGGCAAAGTGAAAAACTTGAGCACAAATTCAGAGCACTGCGATTTTCTTCTCCAAACTTGTTCCTCTTGGCTAGAAATCCTATTTTTTTCACTCTGTGTCTGTTAAAAAACTTTAAAAAAGCCCGAACTTCCCGAGTGCATAAAAAGGGACAGAATCTAGATGCTGACATACATGGAATTGATTTCCCAACTAAAATGCTACCGTAACGTGTTGTACAACAAAATTGTTTGAGTTATTTTCCCCTTCATAATGTTCTGCACCTTCCTCCACATATAATCTTTCCAACCATTTTTTGCGCCACAAATCCCGGCTTGGGCATCCTAAAATTATGCATCACCTTATATCTTTGTGGGCCTCTTGAAATTGCACAGATTTGCTTTTGGATCAAATGCTGAGATGGGACGAAAGGGTTGCGGGGACTCCTGTGAAGAGGGAACAGTTCAGTTCAGAACACGTGCAGCATTCAGGTCTTACACCATCTTACATTCTCCTTCCTTTCCCAAAGAAGGAAGTAGAGAGAGAAGAGAGAGGAGGAAGTAAAATGGGAGGAGGAGCGGACACACCATGTTTCCATCAACTTTTCCAAGTGTCACGCTGTGTAAACTTGTAACTTGTTAATCAATTCAGCATTTCCCACCACTTTCCGTCTTAGTCAACCAGTGGCGAAGGCTTTTACTCTGAAAATGAGAGAGATGAAAGGGAGACGGAGAGAGAGAGAGATGTTGAGGCCCCCACAACAAACATTCCTCGCAGAAGCCCCAGAGGAACCTTCTCCTGGTCCACATATGTAATTATAAAGCCTTTATACCCGAAAGGAGTCCAGTTCACAGGACCAACTTTTACTGGAGAAGGAATGAGCCCTTTCAGATATAATACTGAAAAATACAGTGAATATTTTTTTGATGAAGCAACTTGTGCATTGTACATTGATGTATCCGTATGCATGTGTTTTAAAATGCAACAGATATCTGTAGCTGTAAAATTACGACTTTACAGAATTCTAAATTGTGTATCTGTGACGTTTTGCATGGGAAATTAATCTGCCGAACTGAACTTCTGCCAAAGTGTAGAGTACAGAATCAAACCAAATTGCGTTGGCACCTTTACCACCTTCTTTTATCATCACAGTAATTATCTGACAATCCCCTTGTTTTGTTACGAAATATTGAGCCTGCCTAAAGGTGAAGTTTCAGGCGCCCTGACTCTCCACAAATAGCCTGGAGTTGTCCTGGAGTGTTTGGAGAGCTGCGAGGGAATGTTCGTCATCCTATTTTCTCCGTGTTCAGAGTTGCATCTGAGGGACATTTTAATAAATATGCGTTGTTTTTATTTATGGTTCTCCTCCGCCTTGTGGCTTTCCCCCGTCTCCCGAGACTCTTGTGCTGTGCCCCAGTTTCCTCCTTCACGCTGTCGCTGTCTCCTCTTCCTTCCTCTCTCGCTCTCTCTCTCTTCCTCTCTTCCTCTTTCGCTCTCTCTCCTTTCGCCTATTGCCATCGTTTGTGTGGGTCTCTTACGTAACGTGTCTGGCACGGTCTTTGTCGGTATCTTTCCTTTGGTGATGAATCCAATTTCTATGAACCAAATTGGAGGTTGACGTCAAAACTACGACCTGTCGCTGTCGGTTTCATGTATATTCACAGGCCATATTGCGACAGGCTGAGCAAGGCGACGACGAACACTAATAGTGAGTGAGAGAGAGCGAGAGACAAGGGCAGAGATGACAAGGTTAAAAGCGGTTTCTATACATATAAATACGTGTTTTCCTTTCCCCTCCGGAATTAATGCTGTTTTATGTTTTCACCCGCACGACTGAAACTCCTTGATCCTTCTACGAATTAGAGTTTCAGGGCTTCACACACCTCTAGCCAGTAAAATATTTACAATACACATATTAGGTGATGGTTGACCGTTGGCCAACTAATTATGGTCCTCTAATTATGTGTGCATTCCTGAAATCTTTATCGAGTGCGTGGGAATGTATGATGTAATTGTGTGCAGATGAGACGAATCAGCGGATGTCTAAGTATTAACATCTGGCTGACTTTCATCTCATCAAGATGAATAATAAATCAGCATAATTCTAATCTTGAACATGATCACTTGATCACTTTAAGTGTATTTATCTAGCATTGATAGAGTCCTGAGTGTCTTAGGACAGATTGTACTCCTAATGCTCGTACGTGTTGCACGTACGAGCTAAAAACAAGCAGAATAAACATGAAACAATAAGCCACACACTTTATGGGAAAGCAGCGCTAGTCCCACCAATACTATTATTATTCAATCTCATATTTTTAACTGGAGATATGCCTAAGACATTCAAAACTGCCATCGTGACTCCTCTGTATAAGGGCAAAGGCAGCGAGCTGTCAGCAGACTCGTACAGGCCAATACATTGTTTACCCTTAACAAGTTATTTGAAAATGTCATTTTGAATAGTATGCAAGAGTTCTCTGGGAAGGTGGACGAGAATCGACACGGCTTTAGACCTTTTCGTTCGTGTTTCTCAGCCTTCTTTGTTTTCTTACACAAATTATGTGAGTACTTAGGACAAAAGAATGTAAAAGTACTTGCAGTTTTCATTGATTTAAAGAAAGCCTTTAATTCAGCGTCTAGGCTGCTTTTACTATACAAGCTGAGAAATAGATTTAACTCCGATAACAGTCTATTCAGAATTATAGCTGACTAATTATATAAAAGATAATTTGTGATTTATACAAATGGAAGGCTATCTAAATCATACTATGACTCATTAGGCGTACCGGCTGGCTCTATTATAAGTCCCAAGTCTTTTTATATTGTTTTTCGGATATGTACACTTATGTAAAAATTGAATACACGATGACGGTGATGACCTTGTCATATACATATATGATACGTGCCTAAAGTCACTATTAATACGCATGCAAGTTTGGTTAAATATTGTAAGTAAATGGATGCAACAAAACTCACTAACCATTAACGTATAAAAAACGAAGTATGTACTTTTTCATAAAGAAGAACGCATAAAATGAAACTCCTAAACTACTTTTAAAAGCGGAAGAGATAGAACGTGTTATGTTTTTGAAGCACATGGGTGTTATATTGGACCAAAAATTAGCTTTTGACAAACATGTAGAATATGTAATTACTTAAGAAAATAAGCCAAACAATGAGTACAATTATTAGGATAAAGAGATTTAAATGAAAGAACTAAATGCATGCTAATCAACTCATTTAATTTATCACGCACAGATTACTGTTTACTTGCATGGTGCAATGTCTCTAAAACCCACATTGGCCCAATACAGGATAAACTGGAATAATTCCTGAAATTACTTTATATTAACAAGAAGCAAACCAAATGCAAAAAAAACTGCACCAATGCCATTTGCCGACAATTATTAATATTTTGGTGTTTTTAACTAGCCCGAAAGAATACTTTATAATGCAGCTAAATATACACGACAGGGGTTGAACTTTGGACACTCTGTGAAGTATCTGAATGGTATATTATTAGTAAAGTGCATACTGTTTAACTAAGTTAAGAGGTGCCGGTTATATACAAATATTTCATCACCAAGTAAAAAAGATAGGAGAGAAGAATATTATGTATAAATGTACTGAACTCTCTACCTTTTTACTTAAGAGCCGGTATGTTTGACTTGTTTTTAATTTAAGGAAAAATATGTGTAAAGTGTCCTGGATGAAAACCAACACTAGTGTTGACTCTGTAGGACATTTGAATAAAGTTTCATTATTGTTATTAATCCTCTAAGTTAACGTAAATTAAAGTATATAACAGAGCAAAATTAGCTGGTAGCAATTCATAATTAAGTTGAAGAATGGAAAATCGACGGCGAAGACGAGTAGGGAGAAATTGTAGGGAGGATAGAGAAGAAAGAGAAAAGAAGCTATAATTGGTGAAAGCATTTGTGAAAAGCCTGGAAGGAGGGCAGCGAACGTGAGGAGTAGAAAGGAAAACGTGGAGAAGATGGACGAGGAGTCGTAATAGAAGTGACGAAAAGATGGACTCGATATTAGAGAGTTGATGGGGCACAGACTCAACTCTGTCCCGTCTCCCTTCCTAACTTCTGTCTCTAACCTACATCGTCCTTCTCCAGCCAGACCATCTTCTTCCATCTCCCTTTTCTCCTTTCTTTCCCCCCACTTTCCCTCTCCGATCCGAGAACGCCCCACGAAGAGAGAGGGGAAGGATGTGCAGAGGAGAAATGGCTCGATCAGAGTTTGAGATTATCGAAGAAAAATGAAAATGCTCCTTGTATAAAGAGTGAAAAGTAACATTCTATTAATATCTGGGAGCCATTTAATGTCAGACGTAACGGGCATGAAAGACATGAGAAAATATAAAAAAAAGTCTCCTCCGTCCCCTCATCACGCTCCCCTCCCGGTTGATGGGGAAAGTGTGAATGGGAAGAGAAAGGAAGGAAGAGGAGAAACTCTGGACGAATATCAGAAATAAGATGAAGATGAAGGAAAAGTTGAAGAAATCCACCATTCTCACTATCACTTTTTCTCATGCTCCGTAATAGAGAGGTACATTCAAAAGTTTCCCGTCTCTCATCCTTCCTTAGTTGTTCCCTTTTATCTTTCGTCTACGCCGATATTTTTTGGAGGAGCAAGCAGGAGGTAAGGCAAGAGTACAAAGGAGCTCCATCATAACCTTGCGTGGAGGAGAAATGTCCATCTCTTTGCTAAAACGATGAGTTCTCCCTCCATTTCATCTCTCCAATGTTTCATCCCATCAGCCTTTTTTCACATATTCCTTCGCACATTCTGCGAAAAAATCAAAAGTGCTGTTGAAGGAGGCGAAGGAGGAGGATGCAGTGAGCATTTGAGTTGGAATTGTGTCCATTTCTTCCAAGTTGATACTTGTGTAATTTCTCCGCATCCCTCACATTCTCTCTTCCGCTACTGCCACTTCATTTTTTTGTCGGGAGAAGGGAAAAAGAAAGTTTAATGACCCAGTAAAATTATCCGGGTGACTTGACTTTTACACAAAATGAGGGAATTATTATTCTTGCTGCCTCTGTAGAGAGAGGGAAATGAAGGGGAAAGACGGGCAATCCCCGGCTATTTAACAGCTCTTGTTTTGTGGATTTTTTTTATTTATCCTCCTTCCTTCCTTCATGTTCATCCTCAATCTCCCCCTCCTAGCATTTTATACCCGCTCAAAGGCTTTTCCCTCCGTCTGCTTTCTTCTTCACTCGTCTGCATGTGGATCCGTAGCACTCATTTCCTCCTTCACATTTCATGGTGCTATTAGTTGGACTTACAATTAGCCCTACCAACTCCTAGCCTCAATGCTTCTCTCTCTCTCTCTCTTCCTATTCCTGGGATTCCCGGGGGGTTGTTCAACAAAGTGATAAACTGACCTTGTCATTGAACCTTGATTATACACACATGTGTCCTCCACATTGTTGGCTGGAATGTCTTCTGGGGAACGCAATTCGGGAGTGAATGAAATCCTTTCGTATTTTCTCGTTTTACTAATATTTGGGGAAATGAGCTCGGCTTGTTCTGCAACGTGCTTTGATGTTAATTTCAGGGGGAGAAGTGTGAAGGTGTGCGTTAAGGGGAGAAAGGGCACGGTGAGTGTGCATGAGGGCAATTGGAAGTCATTCCATTTGTCGTTGTGGCGTTGGTGAGTGAACAATTGGAGAGAGAGAGAGAGAGAGAGAGAGAGAGAGAGAGACTTTGCTCGTGGAAGAGCTCTCTCGCATCCAGCTTCAGGGAGAGAGACAGCAAGAGAGCAAGAGAGAGAGAGCGAGAAAGGGAGAAAAGGAGAGAGCCCAGGAATAATACACGTACTCAGGTCCATAAAGCAGGGACCGAGTCCATTATTAAAGGGAGAGGTAATATAAAAGCAGCTTATTTACGATCAACGAGTGTCTCTCTATCTACGAAGGCAGAGAAGAGCCGAAGAGAAATTCAGGGGATTTCCACGCGTCCGCATCATATTTCCTCCGCCTTAGCAAATCCCACTCCTTGACTCTCAATCTTTCCCTGCTCTCTCACTGTCTCTCTCTCCCTCCGTCTCTCTCTCACCTACTCCTTCTCCTATTTTCCTCTCAGTTCCTGCTCCTTCAACTCGGATTTCTCCATCTCCGATGCTTACCAGCAGATATGTAAGAAAAGATGGTGTGAGAACCTGGTAATGAAGCTTATTTCGCAAGGACGTACAATACAGATAATTTTTAAGCATTCCAAAGCGACATCTGCTGGTTGAGTAATCCCAAAAAACATTCCGCTTTAAATCATCCCCCGGAATACTTTCCTTGAATGGTCAAAACAATTTCAGAGGAAACGTTGAAGGTTAGTAAAAGTGAAGGATGTCACTGGGTAAGTGAGAAAAAATGGAGGTTTTTCCAGTCCCAGCTGTGACAAGGTCTATTATATTGCTATTTTGAACTAGTTTTGACTCCCACCCACAAAATGTGCTGACCAAACTTCATTCTTTCCTGCTTATATTTTTTTACTCTTTAAAACTCCGACACCCCCTCTCCATTAAATTCAAGGGAAAAGAGGAAGTAATAATGGGGGTAATGGCAATAATAATGAAAAACTATAGAGGACGGAGCGACGGAGATATTCTTTATTCTCGGCTGGTCCTTGTGCTAGAAAAATGGAGAGAAGGAAAAAATAAATAATCCGCGTAGTAGTATAGTGGTGGTAGTAAATAATTACTCTGTGGTGGCTCCCTTTCAAAATAATGGGTTCAAGCTGGATGTAGTGGTGGAGGACCATTTTTTGGCCTCTTCTCCTAATATCATTATGACGTAGATGATGAAGAGGAGAAATAATAAAGTAGATGATTGCATTTTTTTTCTTGGCCGCTTCCTCCCACTTTTTCCCAGATGAAGGATGGGCCCCAGCTTCTCTTCCCTTTTTGCTGGATGCTGGAGATTATGTGTACCGAGGAGGGATAAGGTGGACTTGTGGGAAGGTAGGAAAACCCGAAGGCAAATAAATGCACATGGGGAAAGGAAGAAGGATTTTGGGAGGCGAGGAGAAAAAAGGGGATTGTGTGGGGACTTTCGGTCGATTTGGTTGAGTGAAATGAAATAAGGTAGTTTATAATACATTATCTATTATAGCATCTCCAATAATGTCGTGTCGCTCGTCCTTCCAGCCCCAAATCCTCCGGGAAGGGAAGGACACGGAGAGGCTGGCAAAAGAGAGAGAGCGAGACGCACATTGGAGAAGCTCAGTGGGCTCGTTAGCCCATTCCGGATGACTTCTCCATATGGACGGAAAAGGCTCAAGGTGATTACCATTACTAATGCGGCTGTACATAAACACTCCCTTAATCATCTTCCGCACGCTCCTTATCCCTCCCAGACTCCTTCTGCATCCACTTCCTCATTAGTTCCCACTATCCTATTTTACAGAATCATTTCATCCGTCCTATTTCAATCCCCATAAAAATGGTTAATATTAGTAGTACTTCCCTCAAAATCCCTCTTTAAGTGATTTTTCATAGCATGGTTTATCTCCAATTTCTATTGGAGAATGATTTTGGTTTTTCAATTAATCTTCTAATTCCGCGATTTGTATGTTCCTGGTAGCGTTCAGTTCCTTGCGGATATGTTTTGCCCCCTTGTTCATCATTGTACAGGTGTTTTCCGCTTAAATGTCGTGCCTTCTTTTCTGGAAATGAATTCACCTTTATACCGGTTTAAATGCCTTCTGCTTTCTCCGGAACCCTTGCTTCGTGATATTTCCCGAGGATGCTCCTGGCGGATCTTCCTTTGACTCTTATCTGGCTTCCCCTTCTCTTCTCTCCCCCACTTTGTGTCTTAATACTGTCAACTCTTCTTCCGTCTTCCTGTTTCAAGATTTCTCCCTTTTTTCACGTATTTCCGGTTTTTTTCTGGATGCGAATTCTCATGGCTCTGCCTGCTCTTCATTTCCCATCCAGCATTTTCCCATTGCCCGCCTCACGACCTCCTTTCCCCGCTTCACCTGTTGTTATCAGCTATTCCCTCACTTTGTATGCATTTCTTATTTTGCTTATGACGCTATTTGCTTTTTCCCTCGCTCCCTTCTGCTACATTTGACAGGGAAGTGCTCCGGTCCATGTCCGTCTTTTGTTTCCCAACTTTTCAAAATAAAGTGGAAGCGTTTTTTAAGCTGCTTCAATTTTGCAGAATGTCTGCTATTCCTCTAGTTTGTTTATTATTGTTACCCAGTTGCTTGTCAGTCCCATTATACTTTCTCCAGGCTCTTTCCTCTCTTCTTCCCTGTGCTGATCCCTCTCCATGACATCGCTTTACTTCCCCTTTAACTTGCAACGAGCATATCCCCAACCTTCTCCCTTTCTGGCAGAGCTTGTGTACTAATTTGTCCAGGACTTTCTCCAGTGCGTAAGGTACAATATCTTTGTTTTGTCCTCCAATTCCAGCTTTCCGTGTAATGTAAGTACGCAAACAGAGTGGCTGATGGTGAGTAAAAGAGAGAGAGAGAGAGAGGAAGGGAGGGGCTGTGTGTGCAAGGGAGGGGGAGGGAAATGGAAGAAGTGGAGAAGGTGGCTATTACAAATGTCGGACATGGCTGGTTTGTCCCGATACAAATGATTCCCTTGTGACTTGTGAACATGCTAGGGAATTCACTTCTCATAAGCCGCTCCTTCGTCCTCCGCCACAGAGGAGCAGGGAACACCAAGAGTTTATGTAAAATCGCCCCAAATCCACTAAGCAACACATTCTCTCTCTCTCTTTCTCACATTCCCGGAAAGAAATAGTGGGAGTGGAAGAGGAATTATAGGGAGAGATGAGGGAATGTGTACGCACGGGATGTGTGCAGGGAGAGCAGAGTCACTCCTGCCTTTACCTATTATTTGTATTAGTATTATTTTCATGACTGCCTCTAATGTCCTCATAAATTGGGTCACACACAACTCCCTTCCTCCTCGGCCGAGAAGTCCCAGCTCTAAGAGACATCCAATCCCCTATATAAGGATAGACTCTCTCCCTCTCTCCCTCTCTCCCTCTCTCCCTCTCTCCCTCTCTCCCTCAGA
>JAQGBT010000536.1:0-49475 GCA_034698585.1 Disparrhopalites patrizii
TTAGGGCTCGCTACAAAATTTGTACATATTAGGGCTCGCTACAAAATTTGTACATATTAGGGCTCGCTACAAAATTTGTACATATTAGGGCTCGCTACAAAATTTTTACATATTAGGGCTCGCTACAAATTTTGTACATATTAGGGCTCGCTACAAAATTTGTACATATTAGGGCTCGTTAAATTACAAAATATGACCGTCTCCAGTCTACGTAAATACAAAAAATGACCAACTCCCAATAAAGAAAATCAACACCCTTGCATGCAAAAAGAAGCATTATTCAAAGCTGGATTTTCTTTTTTGGTGAGTTGGTTAATTTTTTCACTCACGCTGAATGTATATGGTCATATTTTGTACTATGGCTCGGTGGATATGTTCAGATTTTGTACTTCACCCTCGTCATATTAGTATAGTTACGCAGTCATCATTTGGCTGGACTTGACCATTTGCCATTTATCCACAAGGAACCGCCACATCAACTGAGTCACATCTTGCACGCGCATGGTGTGACTTATTATTATTAAACCATTATTCCCCTACTCACTACAGACCATCTTCCAACTTAATTATCTTCCCCAAACGGATCCTTGAGATCCAAAAAAATGAGACGAACTATTTTTATTACTCATCATGTACTTACTATAGCGGAGGGAAGGGAGAAAAAAAAGTTGTTGTTCTCTGCAAAAAAAAAAAAAATCTTTTAACAGACAAACATGGAACTTCACTTGAATTAATATGGTCATGTTTACAGGAGGAGAAGAAAGAGAAAAAATTCACTTGGCAATGTTTGAGCGTTAGAACCTTTATATATATGATATACGCTTTGATCACACATCTTCAAATGAATGAGGCATCATCATCATCGACCAATGGGTAATTCGCAGAAAAAAGGGTTATCTTAATCGCCCTATTATCTTGACCATTTTTCTTCTTATTCCTTTTTTTTTCTGTTACCCTTCTAATATCTTACTTTTCTTCCTCCCTATCATGTTATCACACACTGACCCGTCGTCGCCAGATGATACTATACATGAGAAATTTATGTTTTTTTTTTTTTTTGACAAGAAAAATCGAGAAAAAGAAGGCACTTCCACTGTACTGTATAGACAAACAAATGAAGGGGGAAAACAAAGTTTTTGGTGGAAATCAAAAGAAAAAAAATGTGCAGTTTTAAAACTCAGGATTGGAGTAACAAGTGCGATCAAAGGGAAGCATTAGTTGAGTAGATTTCTTCGTGTGCGGACTGTGTTGTTCCTGTTTTTTTTTCTCCCTCTCTTTATTAGTATTCTATTCACGTACATAAATGTGTATTTATACTTGAAAAAAAGTGACATTTTTTTCTTTTACGCATTCCAAGGAGGGTGAAAATGGGTAGTCATAATCAAACGGGATCCTTTATGATCCTAGTCACCTGTCTTCTGGTAGTTAGCACGTCCTTAGAATTACGCCGAGAACACCCAAGAGCTGCTCTTCCTCCAAACGGGCAGAAGAAGAATGAGACGAGTCAGTCCTGGAGTTCTGGTCCGCCGGTTGTGTAAGAATTTTGGCCATATTACATATGTATACATAATGTATTAGATAGGAGCCAATTTCCTTTGAGGTTTATGAACTATTGAGTATTCGCAATTATTTTCGTTGTGTCCAATTATCTCCTCCGGCCCTGATCTTGGAAAATGCAATTATGAGCATGAATTTTATTTCTTTCCCGCACTGAAAAATCCTGCTAGGAATTTATACAGAAAAAACATTCTTAATCTTTTATCATGTGTGTCGCCATGAAAAAATATACAGAACCCTCGGCGGTGAAGATGAGGAACTTCTCACGACTTCAAGTACCACGGATGGAGGATGGCCTTGGAGGCATCACATCGATTTCAATGTAAGAATCCTGGCAAAGTTTTATTTATGCCGGAACTATGTAATGTGAAAATGATCTCATGAGGACAAATGGATTTTTTTTCTTTCTTAGTAATTTTGAATGTATTTAATCACCTGTTTTAAGGATTCCATAATAATCCCTATTTATTAGCCATGACTATTTGACTACTCCTTGCAGGAAAGGCACCCGGGAGAAGATCTCATGGCCGTGGAAACTCGGGATTCTCCTCCAACTGTCATTTATCCGGACACTGTAAGGTCTGGGAGTGCCAGAAGAGACTCCAACTATATCTCTCTTACTCTCTCCAATCCTTCTCATTTCGAAGATTCCCGTGAGTTTGATTTTGTTTTTGATTCATAAATATTATACATATGAATAAATATGTAAAAAGTATGTAAAAATATGTATTCATAAATATTATGACCCTCATTAAACACAATGAGCTCCTACGCTGATACCTTTTCCTATCTCTATGGGCAGCAGATAATTGTCGCAGTAGCTCCTTTGAAAGTCCAAAGTAAAAGACAGTTCATTTGGATCACCTCTGCATATATTGTATCCATATATTGAGTTCGTTGGGTACTATAACCATTTGAACCCACATTTTGGAAAGGAAACAAATGAATTAACCTGTGTCTATTGGGGAAATTTTTCCACTAGAAAATGACCATCCTCTCTTGAATTTCTTTGGAACGAACTCCTACAATAGGAAATGGTGGCAAGGGTGAGTAGTCGAAATCTATACAATCGTAAAATTTCTAGTAATTCTAACAATTATAATGGATGATAATAATTATCCATATAATCCTGTGACTTCCAATACGTTGATGATTAGAAATATAAAAGATTGTTAGCACTGAGGGGAAATTTGATGTCATTTCAGACCCAATGTATGCAACAGCCGAGAGGAGGAAGAGGACAACCGGGCTAATCCCACCGAGGCTGAGAGCACTATTAATTCCCAAAGGAATCCGACACCCTCGCTCCTTCACATTCAACTGGACTCTTGTGAAGATACGGACACTAAGCACACTTGTACCTCCCGGATTCATGAGCCCAATATTGATAGGGTAATTACCACAACCTACGAATGCTGCCCTGGATACATGATCAATGCTACATCCCGAGAATGTGAAAAGGGTACGTGTCCTAAAAAAAAATGTTTCCATAATGTTCTACCATTTGTAGGCCTATAAATAAATGTTTTCCAGCATTTAAAATTAATACCTACTGACTATATTAGGGAGGTTTGAATCCATTTACAAAACTTTGGAGGAATTGGGTGCCAGAGAATTCTCTCGTATCATACAATCCACGGGTTTGACGGAGAAATTAAAGAGTGAGACGCTCACGGTTTTTGTTCCTTCGGATGAAGCTGTCCGCCTTTATTTGTTCTCGCCCCAACAGCTGGAAGCAGTAAGTTTTTCCTTTTGTTTCTTGTATATTTTTGAGTATTTTGTCATACAAAAATCAAATCATTTCTTGCCTATTTTATACAATATTTCCCCCGAATTTGTTTTTATTTTTTATCAGAATGTTATAGCTCCTTTGTCCGTCCCGGAGAAGACCTCAATTCGTTGGAGACGGGCTGCCCTCCGCTATAGCCCTTCTTCCCTAACAGACACGGAGGGTGAAAATGCCGTTTTTCGGGGCACTCGACCCTGCCGTGACCCCAATTCGCCCCTCTGTTCCACCCAACAAAGAACCAACAATGATGGGGAAGACATGGTGATGGATTTTGCAAATACCGATTGGCACAGGGACAATGTGGAGGGGAAAGAAGTGGCTGGGCCCGATACAGTTTATTCACCCATCAATAATAATAATAATAATAATAATAGGAGTATACAAGAGATTCGGGAAGCGATTTTAAGCTCTATGTATGAGGGCAAATTACCCACGGATGATTTTGAAGATGAGAAAGTAATTAAGACTCAATCACGGGATGGTGTCATTCGAATCAATACTTGGACTGAGGCGGGACAGAGGATCCTCACCGCCAATTGTGCTCGGCTTACCTCCATTAATCATGGATGTTTAAATGGGATCATTCACGTGGTGGATCAGATGCTGACACCAATAACTAAGTCATTATTCGACATTATCTCCACCAACCCCGACTTGTCCACCTTCATGACCTGTGAGTACTTAATTTATTGAATTTATGTATTTTGGCTTTATTTTATTTTGTACTATTTTGATATAGACTTTCTCTCGTTACTTAATAACTTTCTTATTACATAGTTTACAGTAAATAATGTTATCCTCCCTGCGGCGCCTTAATATCTTCTATAAAGTGATTATCTCAACGAATTCAACAATTCACTTTTTTTTTCCTTGACGCTGCATTCCGGTAGTGATTTTTTTAAATATATCGTCGGTGAAGAATCAAATGTGATCATCTCCAGCGAGCGCTAATTCACGAAGTGATCATGTCCATTTTCCTTTCATGGAAGAAAGTGATTAGGTAACATGCTTTACCATTGGAGGTGATCACTTGGTGCATTAAGCGGAATGGAGATGACACTTCGTAAATTAACGATCGCTGGAGATTATCATATTTGTTTCTTCACCGACGATATACATAAAATAAATGTAAACAAAATATTTTTTTTTCAAATTCTGAATAAATCCTATAATTTTTCTCGAATATTACCAAGCATTTTTTCTGAGCCTGAGGAAAGCGTTAAATCGAGAATTTGTAAATCGTAGAATTGTGAATTTGATTATTTTACTCATTAAGACAATAAAACATTTATGGTAGAATTGTGTATTTCACCCTCGATATTACTTATATTTTTACTAATTTTAAATAGTGTTTAATTTATTAAATAATATTTTTCTTGATTTTAAACAGTACTCCACCGTAGTGGTCTGGTTGAGACCTTGAGAGACAATAGCCAACATCTGACCATTCTTGCTCCCACGAATGCCGCCTTTAACAAATTGGACCGCAGTCTCCTAGCAAAAATGCATGGTGGAGATCCCTGCTTAAAACGTAAAGGACTCTCGTTTACATTATATCTGCCAGTGTGGATTGATTGGCATAAAATCAACTTCGCTTTAAAAAAGAATTAATTTTTGTGATGAATCCTTTTATAATGACGATTTGCTCCCTCAGGAATTTTACAACATCATATTGTCCCCATCAGCGTTTGCTCCTCCGTCATTGTAGGGAAGGGACAAATTCGGAATGTGAATCATGAACTTTTGTCAGTGGAGCATGACAGCGAGGACAGATTTTTCATCAACGGCACTCGTGTCACCGCCAAAGATGTCATGGCAAAGAATGGAGTTCTTCAACTTTTGGATGGTGTGCTTTACTCAGATCAAGGTACAAGATTCTGGATTTTTGTATATATGCATTCACAATTAGCCTTATACCTTTATTGAAGAAATCCAAAATTTCATTTAGCTTAATTTATTATGCTACTTTTTCAATTTCATTTTATGAATTTTCATCAAATTGGCGTAGAGGAGCCGCTTTCGTCAAGGCTGGAAAAAGCTGGTCTCACCACATTCCTCCAGTACCTGCAAGAAGCCAGGATATCCATCGATGACGTGCATAATGTCACCATTTTTGCACCCACAAATGCCGCTTTTGACGTCCTTCCCAATGAGATTAAGAATAACTCACAGGTGAGCCTTTGGAAATCAAGCTCTACCGTTCAAAAATGACATTCTTGACAGGTTGGAATTTTGTAGAGACTCCAAGAAATTATGAAGTACCACATCGCGGAGCCTGAGACGAAGAGATGTCACTTCTCTCACAAGCAGGAAATGTCGACTAAATTGAGTGGAAGGTCTATCCAGATGAATATTTATTCCACGGTTCGTTTAGTTTTTATTTATAGGTATAATAATGTTCCAAAGCGTTTGTACATTAATCGCTCTCGTATTTTGAAATTAATTAGCATTTTGAGCTATTTTCCAGTTTCCCCTAATGAAAGACACCACAGCAACGGCTCAATGTGGACGTTTGACCAAAGTGGATGATGTGGCCTGTAACGGCGTGATCCACACAGTTGACCGTGTCTTGGTTCCAGCCGATAGAGATGTGGCCGAGCTTCTTCGGATGCGAGCTGATTTCTCCATTTTGAATCGTCTCATAGCCGTAAGTTCTATAGTTGCATAGCAATACTTAAAGAATTATTTTGACCAAGTTCATTTCCTATTAATTCCAAAAATGCTCAGAGTTTTTAAGCTTAATAATACACGCAAATAATATTTATGTCATTTTTGGACAACAGTCACGTTTTTGGGTTTACGGAGAAATATCCCCGGTGGAATAGAATTCTTTCCAGCCATACTAATGATAAACCTAACCAATTATAAACCAGTGAATTTATGCATTAATTAACACGAAAATTGGACATGCCTTTGTTTCGACAATGAGCAGCAACATGGAATGATCGATACCTTAAGGGCAAAGGGGCCTATCACCATTTTCGCCCCAACGGATGCTGCCTTCTACGCTTTGCCTAGAGAGAAACTGGAGAAAATCTTGAATGATGGGGAAACGGCAACTAATCTTTTAAAATCTCATATTATTCCCGGTATAACAAAAAATTATTCACTATATGTCTTGAAATCCTTATCTCCCAGATAAACATACTACAGTCAACTCTCTCCATAAAGGTTCCCCTTAAATCAGCTTTTCCCCGTTATAACAAAAAACCGTTGTAGAATACAGATTTTTTTTACTGGTTTAGTAACAATTGGAGAATGATTTTAAGGGGAGCATTTTCTACTACCGTTATAGGGAGAAAACCGTTATAAGGGAGTCCATATTAGAGAGTCGGCTGTAGTAGCAAAAATGTATTAACGAGAGTATTTAACACGGATTTAGGAGTCGTTAGAATGATCTTCAGTCTCCCCAAATTCCATGTTAAATAAATACAAATATTTTCCTAAATAAACTCAATCATATACGGAATTTTTGTAGACTCCCTGTGCTGCACTGGAATTCTCCGTAATCTGTGGTTCCTAACCAGGAGAGTGGAGACTATCAGTGGGAGACATGTGCCCGTCTTCCGAAATTCGAAAGGTGACGTCACATTTGGGAATTCCAAAATCACTACCTGTGACTTGACAGCCTCTAATGGAATTATTCACACCGTTGATACTGTAAGTCCTCACATTCCGTATGATTGTACACGTCCATGAATACATATTGTGGGTCCAATATCGTTGAAATTATGTCCATTTCATGTAAAAGGTCGTACAAAATGAAAGCACTCAACGCTCCGTATCACGAAGCCTATTTGTATCCTCATGCCTTGGCCCTTGCCTCCCACAAACTTATCAACAAACGACAGACATTTTCGGGATTTTCGTCAGGGGTTAACCTTTCTACCGACCATATATCTACATAAATAGAACGAAATTATACATAATATATTTTTCAGTCACTTTTATGACCCGAGGGAACCATAGCTTAACGAGAGGGTGCTCAAATGCCATCTTTATTTCCATTCACGGGGTGAAAGTGGAGAAAGGCGGGATCGGAATTCAATCATTGTCCAAAAAGGAAGGGGGGTGTGGAACGTCATTGTTTTTAATTATTGTTACTATCCATATAAATATGCTGAAATAAAAGTGGTCATTATTTTTGGAGACAAATAGGAATTATATGATTCAATCACTAAATTTTATTTATTTTTTCCTTGGCTGTGTAGTGCCGAAAAACGTGGTGAAAGTATGGATGTGTATACGCAGGAGGTAAATCTGTTCTACAATGAACCTCCAACGTACTCAATAGGGACATGTGACATTCAATATGATAATATCCAATATCACCTGACAAAATGTAAATGAGTGATGGTGCCTTAAAGATTAGTGTTACGGTTCTGATCGTATAAGCTTGGCTATTGTGATTGATCGAGGAACTATTGTAGGATAATTTAGCCAATTCTTTCTTGTATTTTTGTCTTTTATAATACTTTTCAACTACTTATGAAGAGATATAGATTATACGAAATATATAATTCAATTTCCCTACACGGGGCTAAAAAACTGATCATTGTTAGTAATTCACAATCCATATCATTAGGAGAAAAGCCAATTCAGTTTAATTATTTGACTCCCAAATGGAGTGTCCTAATAATCCTAGATCAGGGCGGTTAATACATTTGTTGAGTTGCAAAAATTAGTTTTTGAGGGTGCTGATCAAGTCCACGCGGCAGGCGGGGTCACACGGGTATTTCCAAAATAATGTGTACAATTAAATTAAGAATAATATGATTTAATCCTCTACTTCTCGTACATTATGCATACGTGAATAAATGGACGGTAAAAAAACATAAATACCCAGCCAGCTGGTTCCAAATTATACATTTAGATATATTAGGTACGTATGCACATTTTCTACGCGAAAAATCACTACAGCTACTTTCAGCTTTTAAATTACGAAACGTATGGCCAAAAGATATGCCGCGGGTTATGTCCACACGATCTTTTTTTTAATTATTTCCAATTATGAAAATGGAAGATGTAGCCCAATTGGTGTCTATAGTTTCATATGTTATATATAACATGTTCTTCCGTGAACTCCAAAATAAATAACGAAGAGCCTGACTACATGTCACTCATCCTTTTAGATCAACATTCCCGGCTCCTCCTTTCACATGTACAGTGAAAATAATTACTTAGTAAATGTATATATGTATATGTATTTTGTTAATAAGTCATTCGAGATGTAGCCTAAGTTATTCCTTCCCTGCTAATTTAATAAAATACACCAGGCTCATGTCTATCGTGCTTTTGACGAGCGAGAAAAAATAATTCTATTTCCAGATTCTTGACACGAAAAGGGCGAGATTGACATAATCTCGTAATTGCTACCGGAGAAAGGTACTTTCACGCCGGAAGAACGCTGTTCTAAATCCTCTTGTCCTTCAAGAGACACTGGATGTGTTGGCTTGATGAACTGCTGCCTGGACTTTTAAGTATGTACGTATATACTATCTATAACAAAATCCCTTTCTGTCTCAGTCAACAAAAAAAAAATGACATGAGTTGAGTTGATCCGGTGAAAGGAAAACACTGGCGACACTTTTATTGCTGTTTGACTTTCGGTTTTGGTATATTTCATAGAATGTAATATATGTAATATAAATGTATAGATAAAATAAAAGTATAGTAGAAGAACCATTACGAAGTGGTAGTATATAGACGTGTGTATGCATAATGCTTGCATACATAATACTACCAAACACCATTAAATCCCTTCCCAGCACACGATGAAGCACATTGACTTCCAGAAGTCAATATTAAATGTGCTTTCTGTCAAACTATTTAGTAGCAAGATCCATTTTGAGCTATGAAAGCTGCATATGAAATTCTTTAACTTCCGTATTTTTGATTATATTAAAAAAGACTTGACAATGAATTATTTGTTCGTTTTGGGGTTAGTATTATATAAAGGTTATGGCATATTACATGGAACTCCGGTAAAGGCTATACTCTATACAAGTTTTTTTTACAATTCAAAAACTACGAAATACAGATGAAGAAGAAGTATACAGTTAAGAAAGATATTAAAGAGCCAACAAAAGTTTGCCATGCTCTCTGAACTTTTTTAGTTTGTCTTGAAAAAAAAAAGGATTTAGGCCTGCTCCAGCAGCCATTAAATACATATGTGTATTCTATAACAAAGGATTACGTCAAGTAAATGTTAATTACTCAAAAATATATTTATACTAGACACTCAATGAATAGTTCAAAACGCACAAGCGACTCCGTCTCACTTATTCGTAGGTCTCTTTATATAATCTTGGCCAAACGAATTTTTTTAATGCAATTTTCTGGCATTAAAAAGCAAGTTAAAAACAGAAAACAAAAACAACAACGACCCTGCTGTATATTCACATATTTTTTCCCCTCGTCAAATAAAGAACTTCCCCAAATTTATTCTAAGCAATAAACGAAAGTTTTTTTTAGCTCACATGCACACTCTGAGGTATTAATAAGTGCATTATAGAATTCCATTACGAGAAAACATTTAATTATATAATGTATATGTATATAGATGCTGTAATATGCTCATTTAAGCTGTATAATATTATGGTAAAAGCTTTAATAGATCCTTGTGATGCATACATATAATGTACATGAACGGATAGGCTGATTTTTATTGCTTCATTAGCATTTCTCCCAGTGCCATTGGCAAGCGTTAATTTATAGAAGACGAGTTATACAGATATGAGACGCGAAATACATATTATACACATATAATATAATGAATTTGTTTTCTTCACGGTTGAATGGGTTAAAAATGCAAGGGATCTACTAAATTTGTCTACGTCAACGCTCCATTTTAGTAGACAACAAAAGCTCTGGATCCAAACTTTGTAACAAGGAGAAAAAAAATTGTTAAACAAGAACACACCACAGGATTTTGTTAAACTCTGTACAAGGCAAATGCGTAAGCAGGGAATCAGTATTTATTTAAAGCTTATACCAAACGAAATAATCTTTATAACATCATTAAGAAAAAAAACGTGGGTAACTTGCAAGTTAATGTAATAGTCAATCCCCTATCTCTCTCTCCACTCTACTCTCTAACCTCAGATGTGACTATAATTGTTATATAAAATTATAATTGTAGACGCTAGAGCTCATTATGACCGTCATGTGGATAGTGTAACGTAGTAATAATAATAATTGCTCATACATTTCAATTCTTCAAAGGAGGCGTATCCACAAAAAGGGGTATTCATATAGGAGTTATTTCAATTCAATTGAAAACGTTTTTTTGTTTGAAAAAGTATTTAAATTTAAAATGGTATAAAACCTCATCTATAATTGTTTTTAATTAATTACAAAAACGAGTACTTGTGTATTGTTCATATTATTAGAGTCTCTCCGGTTTCTTTTTATAGCTCTCGCACATTCAGATCTTTTCACGCAGAGTTTTTTTTTTTTGCTTCAAATAGTACGCGACTCACACGATGTAGTGGGGTAGAATCAAAAAGCATAGGACTAGCTACAACTTCTTTAAAAACTAAATGTTTTTTAATGGTGGCAAAAATTCTGGAAGTTCTCATTCTACAACGTATATATAATAAGTTTTTATGTGTATACTTACGTGGCCGTATTGCTATATATATGTGTGTGTTACTATGTTTCTATCTGGTCTAGAAAAAGTGGGCTTTTTTTTTGGTGCGAGTCAAGAAGATATTACGTGTAAGTAATAATAAAAATAAAATGTGTGTACATGGGTATATATTTTGTATTTTATGCTCCCACAAAGAAGCGTCAAAAGTTTTTTTAGCATTGTGTTGCCTTTTATGATGCATATACAGATCTTTGTTTGTTTTAGTAATCATAATATAATAAGAGTATAAGAACATTTTACACATGCTTTTACACATATAACGTAGCTAAATACTAATTCCGCGAAAAAGTCGTTTGCTGATTACAAACCAGTCAAGTACCCTCCCCTTCAGTCTCATGAGTCCTCTGTAAATACAACAAATTTGAAACAAATTAGGGTATTTCTTTGAACAAATACACTCATCTAATCAAAAAGCACATGAAGGTATATGTATATATATATAGAGAGAAAAGTTCTTGGGGCATGTCAGAAGATGCAAGAAGAATTCCCTTTATCAAGCTTTCTCAAGCTTTTATCCCAATTATTTTAGCATCCAGCAGTAGATTTTTATTTGAGAAAAAACATTTGAAATTGGAGAAATGTCAACTTGTTCCCTTTTATCTCGCTACTCTGCCAAATGTGATGGTAATAGTACGACGCTCACCTTACTATTCTCCCTTAAATGGTTCAAGTAATTCAGATGCGATGGCTTGTAAAGAGCAAGTTGTTCCACGGCTTCATCCAAGCTAAACCATTTCCGCTTTCTCCCTACAAAAACATATGTATACACCATACATATTTAATACTGCCATTACACAACACATGTTAGATACTAAACACACAAATCCATACATGTATTTATGTATGTATGTATATGCAACTTTTCCCATCTGGATTTGCACGAGCCCATAATACCCGTTCCGTTCGATGTAAAGACGAGATAGGATAAAGCAATCAGGAGCTGGCATTTTTTTCTCACACATTCTCTTTTGTATGCCTAAAGGAACACATGTACATGGATAGTAAATGTATGTGTCTGTCCTTTTAAGGACAAGACACAAATGACCTTAATCTTGACCTCGATCTCCCACGTAGCATCCGTACAAATGTTACTGTGTGTTCAATTTACCAAATTTATTCCGCAGCAAAGGAATATTAATCCCCAATTACTGCCAGCATCTGAGCTTCTGGAGGGAAATGTTGCGCAACAACGACAAGGGATAAAGACACAACAAGAGATTAACTACACTACAAAACAAAGGAGGTCGTAAAATGTTTAGTTTTACCAATATTTATGGCGTCATCCCATTCTGCCAACTCCTCCGTCACGATCATAACATACACAGCCGTTCGGTGCCGCCTTTCCTGGTTCTGTGAATATAATGGATTTTAATTATAATACACACGCTCCAAATTATATTTTTTTTGTTACAGTTTATTCCTTAGGAGAAACATCCCACAACTAATCCCACCTCCCTCTCCACCTATTGACCTAATGGATACGATGGAAGCTTATTTATTATTTCTCCTCCACCTCAAAATATAGTTCAGAACATACACGGAAAACCACCAGTAATTCTGTGCAAGGTCAAAAGTAGCACAGACCCGGGTAAAGTTTCTCCCTGTAGGGAATGTACATAATGAAGTAGTCTATATTCTTTTGTGAGGGAATGAATCAATACCGAACAAATGAAGCTGAAACAGGTGAAAAAAAGTTTGGAGGTCACGAAGAGCAAATAATGTGGGGAATCATGCAATGAAAACTTCTGGTCTGTCCCAAGATACATCTTTTTTTTATGTTACTTAATCCCTAGGACATGCATTGATTTCACAAGGTGAAAGTTTTAGGTGCTATAAAAAGACTTGCGAAATGATTACTTGATTACATGAGAAAGGCCTATTCAACTTTTAGAGAGTGAAATTATTTGGGAAAGTACATGTATAAACACCCTAATATGTTTTACAAAAAATGAAGAGAAGTCTCATGTAATTTTTGATTATATTTTAAATAGAAAATTGGCTTACTTCAAACGTCCCAAGACAACGGTCCAGTTTCCCACGAACTCCAGCTTCTTCGATGACTTCCCGTATCGCTGCCATGGTGGCCGTTTCATCCGGCTCCAATCCACCTCCTGGAAAAATCCATTGGTCAGAGTTCCTTGAAGATGACACCATGAGGACCTATTCAGTTCATATGGAGCACTCGGATTTAGTTCCAATTAGAATTTAGTGGGAGTACCAACTTTTGAAAAATGATTTATAGCTGTCCGAAACAAAAACGAGAACATTAAAGAAGAACAAAAAAGCATTTTTTAAAGCCAAGGGAAACTTATTTTAATCGTTGAGTGTGCATATAATGCAAAATGTCTTGTTGTCCTTCAATGTAAACTATGCCCTAGGCATTCGTGCATTAATTGGATGAGTTCGGATCAGTGCAGTAAGCTGTAAGCATGTAATGCGGAACTTTTATCCGTACTCCTTCAAAACACATTTCCTTTCAAAAAAATAATGTTTTCCCATAACTCAAAATGACTGAAAATTAAATTGACGTTTGTGGTGAGGAATTAGTGAGGAAACCTTTACAAAGAATTGTCGTCATACCTCAGTTTCCGCTTCGTTCTTCACGCAAATGCATGCTGCTCTCTGACGATAGCCGTCTTGATCGTAAATACGAGTGGAATTAGGCTTTTCTTTCACCATGATGAATTTTCAAGTGAGTAAATGAGTTGCACAGAGTGTAATTTGTAAATCGTAAAGATTTCGTTTTTAGTATTCTTCAGCCGACGGTGGTATTAGATATAGAAGGATGACAAGACGAAAAACTAGGAGTTCACGGCATTCTTGTATAGACAAGGTGTGTCAATTCCTGACTGATTTTTTGTCTTGAGACAATTCTTGTTTCTGTTTGAAAGATGTTTATTTTTTCGTAAAAGAAAAACTTCCAGCAAAGAGCTTCTTCTTCCGTCTCTTCCCGTCCCCAGCTTCAGATGACAAGTGCTGAGAAATCAAGAGCGGCTTTTAATAGTCAGTAACACTCCCGAAGGATTATCATGATGAAGATGATGACGATAGGAATTTTCTCTGTATCGTACAATACAGCCTTGTATCCTCTTTACTCTCGATATTGTATAGATGAAAAACAAAAATTGTATATATACAAAAAGGAAAATTAGTTTTTTTTTCTATCTTCAAGAGTAGATAGGACCACCTGTACAAATTTGCACGGAGATCCAATTAAGCGAAGTAGTTGCTGTTGTTGTCAAAAAAATATATCCTATATATATGTATACTATTATTTATCTTCTGAGGGGGCGAACAAAAGAAAATAAATAAATATTATATTTGACGTTGATTTGTAAAGAGTATTTATACATGTATATGTAGGGCGATTATTTTGTCCAGTGTACCACAATTTACTGGGATAATAGGAAGTCCTTAATTGTTCTTTGAGATATTTATCAGTGTAGAACAGTCAGTACTAAAGTGGACTTTTTTTCTCGTCCCTGTGTTTAAAATGGTATTACATAGTAAAAGGAGTAACAACTGCTTCAAGGACGTAAGAAAAAAAATACAGGCAGTGTAACACTGTAAATTAATAAAAAAAAATTAGGATGTATATACAGGGCGACACGTAGGTGTATATAGGATATGTATATATGTACGTATATATTATTATTATTATTTTATATATACAATATGTATTTAACTCAAAAACATATGTGGGAGTTATGTGCTTAATTCGTTGTTGGACTTTGCAGATCTGAGAAAATAATGATGGCTTTGAGCTTCGGTATCTGGAGGATTGTTTGAGTTTTCGATGAGAATCAGGTCACCTTCCATGAACGATTGATGAACTGAATCAGAATGAAATTCCTCAATTTCTGGACTGTTGTTCGATGCCTTATTTTTGATGACGGAGGCTGATAAATCCCTCGTAATTGTCAAACTGCCACGAGTAGTAGATTTGATGGTCGAGCTGCTGATGCTGTTGTTTGTAGTCGAACAAGGAGATTTGGTGGAGAGAATATTTAAGAGAGTATTTGGTGAAAGTGGGGCGACAGAAGACGTGATTCCCTCACTACAGGCAAGTGTGTAGGTCAAAAAATTTCCCAAGAAAGATCCATACCCTATTCCAATCATCATTAATTGTACCCCAATTAAGTCCAATGGACTGAACTGCACTTCCGTAATGACAATATTGGATCATGGACTGTAAACAATTCCACTTCTTGTATTTATGTGACAGACAGAGAGAAGAGCGGGGAGAGCGAGAATGGGGGAGGAGGAGAAAGTTGAAAATCCGTCCTAATTTTATTTTCTTAAATTACTATTTTCCAGTAGTTGTTCTTGTTATTCTTGAGTATCGTTCCTCTTCGGCTTCCTCCTTGTTTCTTTTGAACTATATAATATGATGGTGAGTTTGAAGAGATTACTTTGGATGACCTTGAGATTTCCTGCAAAGTCAGAGAAAGTACACAACAAAAACTTAATTAGAACACTTTCCCCGCACAAAACACTCGTGGAACACTTCACACACTGTCAATATTGGACCCCGTATTAATAATGGGACTAAAATTACTATAATAAAAAATACACTTTTTAGTATATCCTTAAAATCCCTCAACAAGGTGAGTATAGCTGAGGTTATTTCAAACCGTTTGTAATAATAATCTTCCTCCACACACTGAAGACATCAAACAAGCTTTCTTCGATTTCTGTAGCCGACTAAAACCAATGAGAAGAAGAAAAACAGCAAAGGCGAACTCCGCAACTATGCAACACAAACACAAGAATTTAACTCCTTTGCCTCGCCTGTCTGGAGCAGAAAGTCATTAATACATAGAGTTGGAGCCCCGTAAGTCCCTCCACAACTATTCCGAGTTTGACAATGTATGACAAAATGTGGCAAACATATGTTGTGCTTAAGCAAATAGAACAATTCTCACTCTTTTTCCTTCTCACACACACACACGCTCTGTAACACGTTAAGGACCCCGTTAACTGGACGGGCAAAATTGGGGTGCCACTGATTCAATAGAGAAAAGGATTAAAGGCATTATTCCCACGGTATTAAATACCTCATTAAACTCTGACAAATGTATGATTACAATAATAAATCCCTGTCCAATGCTCCGTGATCAATGACTACAAGAGAAAGAGAAGACGTTATAAATAGAAATTACGAGGAACCTGAGAAAGAGCATGCGGGGACAGGGAATACATTACTTCAGATGACGACAGAGAGAGAAAGAGAAACAGGAAGAAACCAGTCAAAGAAAGAATGCGACAGACAGCGCGGGAAAGAGTGAGAGACAAAACGAAATGAGAGATGCAATGAGACAACGACAGAAAATGAGAGGAAGAGAAAGTAGCAGAAAAAGGTAACCAATGAGACGCAATACGATAGAAAGTGAGACGATGAGGGGCAGAAATAGAGGATAAGAGAGATTGACAATGAATGAGAGAGAAGAAGAGGATAAGAGAGATTGACAATCAATGAGATAGAAGAAGAGGATAAGAGAGACTGAATGAGATAGAAGAAGAGGATCAGGGAGACAGAATGAGAGAGCAGAAGAAGTTAAGAGAGACAGAATGAGAGAAGAGTAGGATAAGAGAGACAGAATGACAGAGAAGAGGATAAAAGAGACAGAATGACAGAGAAGAGGATAAAACAGACAGAATGACAGAGAAGAGAGGATACGAGAGACAGCATGACAGAGAAGAGAGGATACGAGAGACAGAATGACAGAGAGGAAGAGGAGGAAAAAAGAGAGAAAGGAAAAAGAGAAGAGAAAGGACAAAGAAAAGAAAATTAATAAAAAATAGAAGAGAAAGGACAAAGAAAATAAAATGAATAAACAATAGAAGAGGAAGAAACAAGAAGGTGAGAAAAGAAAGAGGAGGAGAAATAGAGAGTGGCGAGAAATGGGAAAAAGGGAAACAAAAGATAGAGAAGACGAGAAAGAAACTAGAGGAGTGAAGAAAGAGGAGAAAAGAGAGCTAGAGAAAGCACGGGAGAATGAGAGAAAGTGGAGAACCCAGCAATCGTTAATAAAACAGATGGGTTTGAACACCCAGAGCATTCAAAAAAAACCTTGGTAAAATGACAAAGACATGGAGCCAACAATTTTACGACCGTAAATAGGTTTTATACATTTCCCAGTAAGAAAGTAAGTGGTCACGTCGCAATTTCGTGTTTGTGCTAACAAATATATGTATACGTATACATGTGCAAAAAAAACACCAATGACTATTTATATACTTGACCTCCGTTTGGATCTGTTTCATCATAATAAAAAAAAGTTCTCTTATGCTCCCAGTAATAGTAGCTACTAAGCTCAAGTTAATGGCGACAAACTGTGAGCAAAATTCCTGTGGGTTCCAAAAGGATTGAGGGAGTAACTTTGGTCACAAGTCATAAAGGCTGGAAAAAATTGCGGGGTACAATAAGCACGTGTGGATAGCTATAGTAAAACAGTTGCTAATAGTTCGAGGAGAAAATTGATGCTCAAAATCTCATGCTACTACCATAGTATAATATATAGTCTAAATCAAGACTACATAAAATCAACGAAATATGTAATCCTCTTCCTTCTCCAGCCTACGTAAACGCGTAGGTATTACATTTATCCTTCTTGGCAGGGATTATCCGTGTTGCCTTTACGGGGCGTGTATGTAAACGTACATATGTATGTGTAGACATTACATAATTATCCGTAATAACAAATCAAGGAAGCTCATTTGGAACACATTCCTCTGATTATTATTGATTTTTTAATTTATTATTTGCGATAATTAAGCTGTCGCACACACACACTCCGCTTGACTTCTCAAGGGATATATTATGTACATACATAAAAGGTACCACATTATACCATTGTACTATGTACATTATGAAGTAGTTCGGTTCATAATGTGTTGGCGCATTAGCATTTATATGATTATTATGTATTTCTCTATACAAATAGGCCAATGTAATGAGTTTTCCCCATAAGGGGAGTCACAATGCCATATCCACATTGTAATAAAGGCATACGGGCATTAAATTAAACTTGCATTATATACATACAAGTAACGTTCATCACAAAGCTTCTTCACACATTCATAACTTGTACGATTCCACCTAATGCCCTTTAAATACTGTCCCAGTAAGATCTTTTAGTACTGTCTGCTCAGTTGAAAAAAACGTAGACATACATGCATATATGTACATATCTATATATACATATATAACCCAAACATATGTTGTACTCCCTATATACAGTACTAGTCATGTAAAAAGCTCTATAATTATTGTTCCATTAAGCATCTTCAAATAGGCATGTTAGGATAGACTTGTAGACTATAAAAGCTCCAACTCCAAGCTTAGCTAAGCTCCAGAATAAGTAAAAATTTTTTTTTTCTCAATCATTAGAATCGCGGAAACTAGACCGCATGAAGTCATTAATGGTTTTAAACAGTATTTTGCAATCAGTAGGTCAATGGCCTATTGATATCTGATGCGGTGGTTTTGACACGAATAGTAATCTCTTATTAGAATTACGGTCAAATGCTTATCCCAAAGTTTTCCTCGGATTTAAACAGAGAACTGGGCACACTTATATTTTGAGTTTAAATCAGTTTCTTCCATTGGAATATTAGATGGAAATGGTTTTGAAGCAGTGAAAGTTGGACTTTCACCAGTGGTTTCCTTCATGTTCGGGTGTCCCCAGTCACAAATGACAGATAAAGAGACAAAAATGGGACAGAAATCCACAAAAACACACTCGTCTTGTATGATACAAGTTTTGATATAAGAACAGTCCTGTCCTGACCTTTGATCGTGTTTGTATATGTGAGGGAAACGATATAGTAAATTGAAATGTTGCCTAACTCCTACCCACGTACAGAGGATACGAATATACCTACAATGGACAATGGAATAGTCGTGATAGTGGAGGATTCACGCTAAGAATAAAAATGCTGGGAGCTTCAAGAGGAAAGGAGAAGCAGACATAATATAATAATGTTCCCGGTCACATTTTCTTGGCGCCATGTACCGTAGCTTTTTTAGCTTTTTGTACACACACAAGCACCTATGCACACATATGTATCCATGTCTGCTGTGTGAAGAATAAAGATCGCTCCGTGTTTTCGTGTTAGGTTAGGTTTCACATCCTTGGAAGCTGTGGAAAAGGAAAAGTGTGAGGATTCTATAAATATGTCACAGTAGTAAAGTAATACCATTGTCAATACAATGCTACACCGCCATATGACTGGTGTGACATTCGTTTAACACTTTTTTTTTTCTCTTTCTCTCTCTTCCTTTTATCAAGCTGAGATCAAATAAACGGGGGAATAAATCAATTAGCAAAGGAATAAGGAGGTCACATTTAATTAATTACGGAACCTTGCAGCTGGAAACAAGAGCTCATTTTATTCCCATTTCCCTCTCAAACATCTCAGTCATGCCGGGGGTTTCAAATCACCCGTGCATTAATTACTGCCTCTTTTCTGTAATCAAAGAAGGAGAGGGAGAGGAAGGGAATTTCGAACGTGTAAAACATATTCACAAGGCCCTTTCAAAGCCAAAGTGTGATTGCCTTTTATTCCCAGGAAAGCCAACCCAATTATTTCCCTTGGGGAGAACGGGAGAAAATGACTTTTTATCAGTATTTGCATCGGCACAAAAACGCTCTCTATAGGCATTCCTTTTTTTTTTAAATCCATTACATTTCAGTTATAGAATCAGCCCTTGTGAGTACGCGTACGTCCATTAAATCCATATGCATTTGTAATGTATGTATGTATTTTCCCCAGGAAACTGCTAACCTAAGATCATACTTGTAGGTATATGCATACATATGCTCATACAATTATAGGTTTCACCTTTTAAAAGATGAGCGATGAAAAATATACACATGGTAGGATTACGAGGGGCTAAATCCACCAAAAATATCACGTCCGCACCCGTCACTTTTGGTGAGGCTCGAGACAAAGTGAAAGCGAATGGTGACATACATAAAAGACAATAGCACCAGACCATGTTACTCTCTGAGGGAGACGATGTGCTTTCACGTCAAATGTATACATTTGCTCTCCGATTTCATTTATGTAGGTATACCTATATACATATGTATATACAAAGGGTTGGAGTGATGAAAGAAGGAAATTTTCCAAAGCGAATCCCATTATTGCCAAAGAGAATGGACTCCCACGTACATCCATCCATATGCATACAAAAATACTTTTTGTAGTTAAAACAACGTGGTTTCAGCGACTGCCAGGGGAAAGGAATGATGTGCGTTTTCATAAAAGGTCAAGTCAAAGCGTGACAATGTATACGTAATATAAGTATATATATATACATATATATATGTTTCGAAAAGGAAATAAAATATTATAGGCAATAAAAGTTTGGCATATTAAGCTCGTGAGCTTGCACAAACACGAAAATAGTGAGCGAGGGCAATTGCATACAGAGCATGGCATCACTCGTAACACGGTAATCATTATGTGTAGGGTAATAAAGATTTGGGCGGAGGGGATGAGAAGTAAAAATGTCTCAGTCATAGGCCCCCATAATAAGCCCAAAACCTTTGCCAATCTATTGATTTAAGTAGCAACCACAAGGTATCAACCATTATGCATATTAAGTACGGATATTATTAGATGAGCGCTTCCATCCCACTGAAAAACATTTCTCTCTGCAATTAGCAGTGTTAATGTATATCTCCCGTGTATTAATGGCTTATAACTAACTCATGAGCTTGTCTGAGTATCTTTTTCAATCCATTATGCATTTGAATGGTATGGACCTCTCCCATTGCCGTAAGCCGACTGTCTGCTGAGAGATGTCTACTGAGAGATGCCAGTGGTAGATGGTAGAAAGTAAAGTTAGTTAATACAGCAGTTGAATGACATGTAATTTTCTGATGCACTCTCTCGAGGACGAGCCTACGCATAATATGGTGTATGGTCTAAAACAAATTGTGACTCCGTACTAGTTATCTCATTTATGTCATCTGGGAGATGATGAATGAAATATGGGGGACGGGTGGATGGAAAGGCTAAATAAAGTTGACTTTTTTAGCATTTTCCACTACGTCCGAAACTCATTGATAAAGATCTGCCTTCATAATTTCAAGGAGAATTGAACTCATACCTGCCCGATGGCTCATAGAGACATAATAATGTGGATATGTATTTGTCTTTTTACGAGTCCATGTGAGTGTATAGCTACATTTCCTGCCAACTCAAGAGTTGATTTCACTTTAGGAGACTTTTAATTAAATATTATGAAGTATGAACAAACAACTGTTCACGAAAATTCCCACCCATAAAAATACAGTCAAGAATAACTGTTAAAAGTATGGGGACGATCATGTTTTAAATCGGTTCCTTTCACATCTTTAATACATACGTATAACATATGCATGTAAAAACGTGTGTGTGATCTCCCAGGACGTGGCACGTGCGGAAAGTGTTTGTCAAAGGCTAGGATAAGCACGTCCCTCTCACAGTACACGGAAACATTTGCTTCAATTCTGCATTTGTTAAACTAGTGAATGGGTAATTTCTGCCTTTTACATGTTTTTTAATCGTTATTTTTGCATTTTTAAATGACTGGATTTACATTTTCTTTTCGTATTGCTAGTATACGCCGTTAAAAAAATAATTCAACTGATGTACAAAAACTTTGGTACCATTTGCTATTTATATTTAATATGTACATTGTGTACTAGCCAAACCCTGGGGAATCTACCTGAGAGAAGGACCACAATGTATTTTTCCACCTGTTCAAAAATCTCTCCAGGGATACGAGATCTGTAAGATTCATAAGGGAAGATAAAGAAATTTTTCACAGATGCCGTCCTCATACATAAAACGCTCGAAATTGAATCCTATACAGAGAGAAAGGGGTAAAAGAAAGAGTACATATGCACGAGAATATTGGAAATACCGCCTAATATACACAGGAATAGGAAGTAGGAAGTGAAGTAGTTAAAGTAAAGGATTGTCGTCAATATATTTTCGCCATAGAGAACAGAAGCGAAGAATAGAATACTATGACTATAGAATAAATATATACGGAAAGGTCAAAGATAAGAACCGCAAGAAGTATACAAATGTGCCACACAGGATGTAAAAAAAAAAATATATGCACTATTTCCCCTTTGTTTTTTTTTTACCATCGTACTAGTACCCTGGAATTTGCTTACACTTGCTTCTATTTAAATAATGAAACTATTCTAATGAATTATGTTTTGAAATAATGAAGAAGAAGAAAAAGAGAATATTTTTGCCTTGGCACTTACGTCAAATGGAGGAGTTGGGGGAGGAGGTCACCACGATCTTCCTGTTAACTGACACTATGATGACACCAAAGGGATTTCCCGTCTCTCCACTTTGCCAGCTTGATCATGGATAATGGACCAAACCAATGTTTTTTCTCATTCTCCGATTTATGTGGTTTCTATTACACACACAGGAAGTTCCGTCTCTCCTCCATATGTAAACAATGGCACAAAGGGACGAGGGACACAAAAAGAAGAAACACGGAAGTTGATGTCTGTAATGATTTTCTGGAGAGAGAGAGAAAAAAAAACCACTCGGTAGGACTAACAATTATTTTTATCGTTGTTAACTACCTTTTGTATTTACTTTTTAGGTTGGAAGAAAATTTTGTGCCAACAAAAAATTTTTTTTCTTTTAAAGTAATCCTTCTACAATTATTCTTTCCCCGCACCTTCCGTCTTGAAAGACAATAAGGTATGTACGAGGAAGATGAAGAGTTGAAAAAACCCCTTTTTTTTTGGCCACGAACCATTCACTACTAGCACAGACACACGGTGAGATAGTGAAGAGAATACCTAGATTCCCCTGGCTTCCAAAGAGGCATTCGGTGGAGTTGCAACGACAAACTAAAGCCAACTTCCAGTCAAATCAAACTCTTTAATATGTGGGAGTTTGAGAGAGAGAGAGACAGAGAGAAGGTTTCACGAAAGTCGGCGCATTTATTCTTCTATACCTACCAAGACTCCCAGAAGTTAGAAGAGATGTTTTTATCACCCCTATATATACTTTTATTTATATACTGTCTTTTATTTCTCATCGTCGTCCCACTGGCAAAAAAAAAGGGTAAGGCATACTGGTGTAGGGAAGGAGCTCCCCGAAACGAACCCGAGTGTTTTAGTCGTAATATGTATAGGCATACATATGTTTTTTTTTTTTTTGCTCAAAGACAACAACAAACTCTCCTATACTCTCTCTTCTCGTATGTCTACGGGGTTTTGCGACGATTCTTCTACCACACAGTCGCAAAGACTTCGATTTGAACTTCCTTTTACTTGGCACTACTTTATAGCACTACCACCACAACCCTTTTCCCGCATCACTTTCCATTGCACCAAAAAAAAAAAAAAAAGCTCCACTAAGGATTGAATGCTTTATGGGGAACTGGGTATTATTATTCTGGTGAATGTTGTATGTATATATGTACATTTTTTTTTGCATATAGTATTTTAGCATTCGACTCTTTGACTAAAAAAAAAACATCACGAAACGAAGGAACGAAGAGAAAAAGGATGTAAGAAGGAACGCTGATTTTTCCTCTGGTGGTGGCTTTTATGCTACAAAAGTCTAAACGTTAGGAAAAAGACATTCAAGAATCGGGTGAGAGAAGGAGAAGGTGGGTGCTAAAAACTCTTTTAGAGGAGAGGAGAAGGAGAGAATAATATTGGCACAAATTTCCACCATAGCATAGTAACAACTAGCAACAACAGGAAGAAGTTCACAACATACACATTACACCACGCAGAATACCAAAAAAAAAAAAAATTAAAGGAGAGAAAAACAAATTTGTCGGGTTATTTTTTTTTTTGTGTTTGCTGCCACAAATATTTTCTTTCATAAAAGAAAACGCCTATCAACCAATATACGTTCAACAGCAACCTGAAATCCTCCTTCCGTTCCTTTATTAAAATTATATATTTTGTAAATAATAAAATTTAAAAAACAAATACAAATAAATAATACTAGAGAACCTGTGAGAATTGCATTGTACAACAAGCATAACTAGTGTTTAAAAAAAAAGTGAAAGAGAGCCAAAACAAGAGGGCAAGCCTGTAACTACAGTGTTTGCCTCCTTAAAATTAAGTACGATTCTTCTCAGAAGAGAGTTTCGTGGGATCCCGGAAATGCCAACCGAGTCATCTTCAGCCAAGTGTCAAGAGAGGATTATTGTGACCAATCGTATGAATTAGTAAGTAACAACAATTATCATATTTCACAGTAATTATCCCTAAACTAAATCTATATATTACAGCTGTTATTTTGTATATTTCGTGTGAATTGCGTAGTACATATATATATACAGAAGCGATGTCCACAAACTATTATTTTGGATCCTGTTCCCATGTTATTTTTTACCATAATAATTAAGACGTGAAGCACCTTTTTTTTATTACTGATCTGCGACGCTTCGTCACCGTTATACCAGTCGTCACTTTTTGTGAACGGGGATTTTCGCGTCAAATGACGTGTATATTTTTCATGTGGTTTTTACTAAATCCCATGAAAAGATTATTAATTATTAACCACCACACCACGAGTGTAAAGTGTGGAGAAGTTAGAGAATTTGTAAAGAAGGAAGCATTAGCTGGTTGAGTAACGAGATGATTTATGATGGATCAGGACATCAAGATAAAGAAATTTGAAATGTAATGTTTTTTTCTGCACTTTCAGCATGAACAATTTGATGTCTAAATGGCTTTTATATTTGATTCTCCGTACCCTCCAGTTTTCCTACTCCTGGATCATTTATTGGTTTTGTAAAATGTGTATCTAGGTATATCTTTTTTATAATGGACTTCGCGTAATTGGCACAGTGTTTTTGGGACGATTGAGCCAACATCTCATCACTTCCCACATATTCAGGATGCTTCCCAAGCTAATGTAAAAGCCTACGATTGTACACTATCTCACTAACTTCCTGTCACACAGAAATCCACATGTTAGTCTAATCCAACCCTTTCTGTTCGTAGTAAACATGTGTCATTGGTGGCCCCGATTGTATATTTACAGAAATAGTTAGATACCACCAACTTTTGTCCGTGATCTTTGTGATTTCGTGTAAAAAAAAAAGAGCGAGGAGGCGTACTAGGAAGTTAGTAAAAAGCCAGGGAATTGCTTAATTTTGTTCCTTCGTGAATTTCTTTTCCGTACGTCTTCATATGTTGTTTGAAAAGGTACCTGCAATGCTCTTTTGTATAATGTGTTTGTAATTACTGAACATATATAGACAGTGCAATCAGACAGATGATTGCAACTGCTCCCATGAATTAACTTGAAGGTCAAGCATTTTGGTATCCCCCGGAATCACAGAGTGATATTGATGTTTTGCAAGTAAAGTGTAGGGAAAACACATGAAGAGACTCATTCTTACATTCTTGTTTCCTTGCGGAAACATCCTGCCAATGTACCGATACAGCTTTCATACTACATCTGTTACGAATTATAAGCTTTTAATCACTGACCCAGGCCTGTTATTTGCAGTACACAGTTTGCCCAAAATCGTTAAGAGTTCAAATGCATGGAACACATAGTATGCTCATTCTCGACTGGAAACATTTTCAGGGATCAAGTCATTTGTAATGGACAGGCATTAGTTGAGTACCTTCATCTAATTAAAACTTCGGAGAAAATAATAAAGTGATTCATGATCGTGCTGAAGTCCAATTATATTATTATTGCATGTTAAAAGTGTGCAAGGATCAATTGGGAGCAAACCAGTTGTAACCTCCTGTTACCATCGCCATTACAGCATGTGAATAATGAGTAATGGTAGTTCTTCATTAATTTTTTGAGGTCACCAAGTACTTCAATAAATGATTTGATAACCAGCCAATCTTCTGGGTTTTTTATCCCCGTTGCTCTTTTTTCCGCCGTCTCTCCATGTATGGAATATTCTGCACACTTATACCCGAGACGGAGATAAAAGGTTACGCGTGCATGTATTAAATTGGAAATCTGAAGTGACGTTATTGATACTGCGTGCTTTTTTTTTGCCTCTGCAATTCATTCATGTTAAGTAATCTATGGGGGAAAATATTTTAATGGTTCTGTTCTCATACAAGTAGGGTACAATGGAAAACTTTGGATAAAACAAAAATAAAAAATATGCATGGAAAAAAATCATGCATATAACGATATAACATCATGTAAGTTAGTAGCTTATAATTATAAAATAATATATTAAAGTAAGTATACTCACCCGCTCTTAAGCGTTCCGCTTTGAACTAAGGAATTCCTGGCTCGTGCAAGTATAATTTGAGAATGCGTGAGTTTTTTGGTTTAAAGGATGAGGTATTTATACCAGCATAAATTTTTTTTTATTAAATTCTTTAATAAGAAGATGCTTCATCAGGCATTCGGTTAGCATTTGGCAACTAGCTGTTCAAGAAGAAGGTGCTGCCTGATGCGCTACATTTGTCGGGATATTATTCCACATACTTTTTCCATCAAAAGTGTATCTACACAGTAAATAGTGAATGTGCGGAAAACCGAAATTGCTTGACTTCAACATCCCTCTCTTTCTTCAAATCTGAACCGACCCCCACAAATATTTTCTCGGTTTTTCATCATTATTAATCCCAGTAAAAATCCTCGGGGACTCTTACTAATCACAAAGTTATTCCATTGACACAACACAATGTGCCCAGGACCTTTTTAGGTTCCTGTAAAAAAAAAAAAAACAGCGACAACACACACCAACACTTTTTCTGTAAGTCAGTCATTTTTCTTCGGACCTTTAAATATAGATTTAATACTCCCCGAAAAAATTGAGGTTGTTGAAGTAACAATGATTATACCTCTTTTATTCGATTCTCCTCCACTTGGTCCAGCATTAAAAAAAAGTGCCAACGTCAAAGAATGTACGATTCCAGGGGGCAGTGGGTAATAAATCCTCACGCAAAAGTTCACTCAGGTGTATAGTTAATCAAGCTATGAAAAAAAATTATTATCTTCAAGATTATCTCCAAGTACGTCAAAGAATTTGTTGTTTGAAAGGGTGTAAAAAAATATTACATATACTTACTTCAATATAAACTTGATAAAAATTCCTGTTGCCCCAAATTGTCATCCAGTCTGTCTGGTATGTAAGACCATTTCCTGAATGGGGATATATCTGGAAAAAAATATAACACTTGAAAACTGAAATTAAATATATAATTATGTTTCGCACCTCGTACAGACGGTGACGGTATTGTTAGTGTTGAAGTTTTAGTCTATCATAAAGACTTTGACGTAAAAATAAATTAATAAAAACTATATCAAAAAAAGTGTTGAGTGTTAAAAAACAACGTATTTCTTTTCAGGAGTTTTTTTTACACTGTAAAAAGAAAGACGTGATCCAAATGGGGATTTTTTTTTTTTTCAACTGTGTTAAAGCTGTATAGATTTTCCATTTTCACCGTCTGCAAAAGCTGAAAAGAGTTCTTTATATTTACATCCCAAATAAAAGCGTCCAGTGTACCTTCAGCAATTGTCGAGGAACAACAGTTTTGATTTTTCCACTGAATTGTTTGTTCTTCTTTTTTTTTAATTTCCTTGTGATTACAAAAGTGTGTAATTTTTTTGGTAATTTTATTTTGATTGGTGTTTACTCATTTGTGATTTTTTGTAGTACAATTACACCGTGTGAGAATAGCAGATTTTGTGAAAACGGACAGAGTGCATGAAGAGGAGGAAACATGCCCATGGAAGATATTTTAACGGAAATACAAGAATGTGAGCCTGTGCCGGTAAGTGTAAATTTTTGTTTTATAAGTGCATTTTTCAACAAATTTTTGTTTGTCGTATTAATTTTATAATTATCACAAATTATACTCTTTCCCCACCAAAATTACGGATGGTTGTTGGCCATCACTTTTTGCATTTTGTTCGAGAACATTATTTGCAACGGTCGTTTTTTTAACTAGATAGAAATAGAAGAGGGCCCTGACGCTGTGGATGACCAGTTTAATTTTTAGGATTTTTAATTGCATTCTTTTAAAGCGATTTTTATTGTTAGTACTGTTCGTTTTGATCCATATTATAGGATTTGAATTTGGGCAATGTTTTAGAGGAGGATCAAATAAATCGAAGTTGAGTTCATTATATCGTGGATGTTTGCGTCTACGACGAATATATGAATGACGATTGTTGGATTTTTAAAAAACCATAGACAAAAGACTGCGGTGCTATTGTCTTATATATATTTGTTAATGCATATTTTTAGATACATTTTTTTGGAAACTTTCCTTACGTTAAAAGGTCTCGTACTTATTTAGCTAAAAATACACACGCAGTGCTTTTGCTTAATGTTGGTCGCGTGGTTCTTGTAAAAAAACAAATACGACGTACTGGAAGTACTTTTATTATTATTTACCAAATTAAACTTTTGTTTTTCGTCCCTTTTCCCATGAATTTATATGACTGAACTCGCTTGAAGTACCGAAATAAATTTTCTTTTTTTTTTTTCTTTTGTGAACTTACAGCTTGAGATATACTGCCATCAAGTTGGAGGTAAGTTTTATCCTCGTGATATTTCCTCTGTATATACTATACATAGATCACTAAATGAATTTCTCATGGGATGAAGTTTTGTATAAAGCTATATATGTTTATGAATGACTTGTCGCTGCTTCAATAACCACGAATCCTGTGTTGTAGCTGGGCAGCGTGATCTCCGTTCATTCATTAGCATTATGCGGGAAGAAAGTTCATTATAATTTTGCAGTTTCCCCAGACAAAATTTGATGTGTTAATATTTTCTGTGTAAATAAAAACTCTTGCTATAAGCAAAAAGCAAGTTTTATATAATTATGTATGCAGTGGAGAGTCAACAGGAATTCGTGGTTATTAACGAGCAAAATTTGGAATCAAACGAATTAAGTAAAAGGGGGCTTTTGTATGTATTTGTTGTTTGAATTTGCATTTCGTAATATAATTTATATATTTTTGATCCTTTGCGTTAGGCCATTCGTCCATACTATGCTTGGATGAAAGAACAGTATGCAAGCCTTTAATCAAGCAAGAGCTGAAATTCTACGAGATGCTTCCAAGTTCTATGAAAAAATTCACTCCAGAGTACCGTGGCGTTGTGCAGGTTAGTGTTGTTCTTTATCCTTGTGTAATTCTGACTCGCTGAGACAGAATATTTTGAATGTACTGGCTTACAATTACAAAGGCAGTTTTGACGCCGAGTATGGTGAAAATAGCTTGCGATTAAACTATGCATTTCCAATGGACGGAGATTTCAATGGCTCATATATTTATTACTTCACATAATTTTCAAGCACGCAAAGACCAGGAGCGGTTTAAGTATCCTGAAAACTGCGAATAGAATAAGGAATAATGTTGATTTTAAATACATGCAATACATGATGTATTTATAATCACTGTATTTATTTCAATGCAAAAGTTACGTAAATATTATGGTAAATGATATTTGCTTTTGAAATCACGTTTCATTTATGGACGGTATAAAATTGGATCTTAGAGGGCAATACAACGATTTGTGTACATATTTGCTTGCACGTTATAGTATTTGTACCTCAATAGCCCGAAATGCTCGCAGAAGCTGTACTTTTGTATTACTAAACCCACTTTCTGCTCGACAGGTTCGATTTGAGGAAGATCAAGATGGCTATATTACTGTTGCTGCGTATCCTCCTAAATCGTTTCGGTATCAACTCAGCAGCACAAAGAAAAGGCAAAATAGCAGGTGAGTCACTGATAAGATAGTTGAAGAATTGCTTCTACTAAAAACAAATGCATGTAAAAAATTGTCCGAATAAAAAGGTAAAGCGAGGAATGCAAGCAGTACTGGCGTAAAGAGACGCGAACATTTTGTGATTTGCCCGCAGGATAAATAAAATTGAAATGGTCTCTTTGTAAGTGGCCAGGCGTTTACAAACGTCACACATACATATATATATATATGCGACGTTATTTGTACCCTTGACTTCGCGGTTTTATGCTGAGGGGAAATGTATAGAAATGTGGCTAGAGCTCAAAAACGTTAATTTTTGATACTCGTAAAACTATTTTGTTATTATTATTCTAACGTATTTTCAATTGGCTTGAGTGGGACAATCAGAATGCTCAAGCGGTTAAGATTGTGAATATAGGCCATGCCTTTGCCTTTGTTAGTTTTTCCTGTGACACACATACCTTAACTTTCATGAATGGCAGAAGAAAACAATGTAGCTAGTTAGCTAGACAATTTCTTGATGCAAACACGGGTACATGTTTATTTCCGTTGTTTTTAGGTTACTTCCCCTATAAAATGTTTATGTTTTTGTTTCACACATATGGGGTTAAGGTGAAAACAGAAATCACAAATACTCTAGCGTTTACATGTGGTAGCTATTTTCGTAATGTTGTGCTTTTCTGAAGTTGCAGATATTCAACAAACTCGTAGCTAAAAATGTTTACGGTATGATAATGTTGACATTTAATGAATTTTATAGGCGAATTCGTCTGAAAAATTCTGGAAGCATTGAGATTGAAATTGAGAGCGAATTGAACGAATTATTCGTGGACGAAGAGGGATCATCGAGTTCTAATGCAAATAATCCTCGTCCCGTTCGACCACATAATCCGTGGGTACTAAAATGTCATCGTGACCACATCTCGAAAATCAAACGGTCTGGAGGCTCACATTCGCAAAAAGATAAAGAGCCACACGCTCAAAGTAAGCAGTGTTCTCTTTGGTTTTACAATTTCTATAAAATTGGCTTGATTGGAGTATATAATCTATGCCTGGCAATATTATTGGTGCTTTATCCGGAACTGATGCGCAGAAAAAGAATAATTGTTTCGATTCATACTTGTTTTTCCTCTAGAATTCATGCTCCTTGAAAACCTGACATGGAGATTTGAGTATCCTTGTGTTCTGGATTTAAAAATGGGAACTCGGCAGTATGGTGACGATGCATCACCTGCGAAAATTGAGAGCCAAAGCGCCAAAGCTGCTTCCTCCACATCCGTTCAGCTCGGAGTTCGCATCTGTGGTATGCAGGTGGGTCTTAATAACGCATCATCATCACTACCAATTCTATAGGATAAGTTGCCTAATGTTGTGATATGACCTGTACTTTGGTTCTGCATCGCACTTGACAGTAGAAGCTAGAATTGCTTGCATTCTATGAATGCCGTTGGAATTTAATGTATGTACGTAGTACGTATACCAAGTTAGCCATCAATTCAATCGCTGGATTCCATTATGAAGTCTAATACGATAAAATTGCATTAGCCGACGGTTTCATGTAAATTGTATCTTATTTTTCCCGGATATTGTGAATAGTGGAATGTTTTTATCATAGCAAAAGAATGTCTATTTAATGCTGACATTAAGGAGTGGAAAATTTACACTTCCTTCTTTCAAGTAGAATGCTTTGCACAAATGCATTCTGAAGTGTGGGGGAAGCACATCGACACCTTGATTTGGCAGGGGCTGTTTTATTGCCAAAAACCTGTGTGAAGTTAAGCATATACTGCGTTTTACATTTTGCATAGGCGCCTTCTGTAAGTTGATTATCTTGGAGCCGATTGCAAAATAGTTACTACAGCTTCACCCGATCTGTACTTCATGTTCATCTTGTAAAATTGAAGTTTAAGGCTGCAGACATGTTTTCCACCACTCTGATACTGTGCTACATCAATGGAAGCCAGTTTTGGTTTTAGGGCTTCTGTCAAAGATTATATATAGGTAATGCATCATTGTGGCAATATGCCAGATACCATGAATTTCCCTGACCGACTGGATTTCGTGTTTGCATACAAGCACTGTAACTTCTGGCACTTCTAAAAAATTAATGTGGAACCGTATCATTGCACGAGAATATCTGACTTGGTTCAAATGGGATATAAGTGTACTCCGAATTATATTATGTATATTTACGTTTTGTAATAATTGCCAGTGTCGCCTCATCGACGATACGAGCATTCATATTATTAATATCGTACTTCAGGTCTAACCACTTCGTATTCATGAATTTCTGTCGCTTAAATAATTTCGTAATTTTTGTTTACTGATGATCGCGGAACTTGGAGCTCTTGAATAATACATACATGATGTCCCTGCCCCTGTCCTTTACCAAGGATACTGTCATGATATATCCAAGCTTTTAGGATACTGTTCGAATAAGCACGAGATGTTTTTGGCTAGGCTTGATTCGTACTAGACAGTAGTTGGTGCAGTTGGTACGCCATTAATCATGTGAAGATACGCAGCAGAATCGCTGCTTCCACTTCAGTTACTCTGGCGGGATGTTACCCAATAGAATCATCTTCGGACCCATGTAGTCGGGAGCCGAGGAAACAGGAATGCGACTGCTTTCGATCATGTTCGTTCTTTTTTTTAAACAAGTGAATTTATGCGGAGAGTATTTTTAAGTTTGTTGGCAGATGTACTTCAATTCGCACGCTTGTGTTCCGCTGATGTATGTGTGCAAATAAAGTTACGAATGGCGAGCATTCGAGATGAGCGTCTGTGTGTCCGCGATTTGCCTTTCCTCACCTGGTGGGCCTTACCCTGGTTCTACTTTTATGTACAAATTCGCAGCGAAACTGTCAAGGAGGCTTTATGATACTTGATTCCTGGCCAGCGTATTTATATTATGCATATAACTTTCCGTGAATAACTAAAGATCAAGAAACGAGAATTGTACAGATTAAAGTTTCTTTCGAAAATAAGCCTTGCTTTCAAAACTTATATAAATAAATTAACGCATATTTGATATTGAAGAGGTCACAGTTCTGCGTGTATACAGTGTATACGAATGCATTAGCCATCTGCGTTTCAAAACTGATGGTAAATGTTCGAGACACCGAGTTTTTTC
This sequence comes from Disparrhopalites patrizii, assembly GCA_034698585.1. NCBI lineage: Eukaryota > Metazoa > Arthropoda > Collembola > Symphypleona > Sminthuridae > Disparrhopalites > Disparrhopalites patrizii. Next base: position 32,846 of record JAQGBT010000536.1, read on the forward strand.
ATCAAAATGAAACTATTCGTAGTTGATTTAAATTAGTCCTGACTCGTGATGTGACCCCAGAATCCAGAATGTTTCACGCGCTTTAAAGGCATGAGATGATTTGAGAACGATTGAATCATTAATATATTTTTGCTTGAATTACTGGCGCAAATTTTTAGGACGGAGATATGCTGACTATATTATCTCACTTTCTAGGCATTAACATCTTCACAATTGTTATAGGTCATTGGCAGATTTCATATGCTCCCGTGTGTTTCATCCCGGATTATATGATCAATCAAGAACTAACCATGTCTTGCAGTAAATGTTGGTGTGCAGTCTGCGCAGTCCTGTACTAGATTAGTTTTACTTATTTATTAGCTGAGCATACTAGTTTTATAGTACACCAGTGTTTTTCTTCTGGAACCTCTGCTGTAAACTATGCCTGTCTTTTTGAGCCGGAGGCAGTCGTACGTACCTCTAGTCGATATTCGATATGTGTGATGCTGACTGTCGTGGTTTTTTGAATCACAAGTAGTAGGCATGAAGTAGTTGCCTGAAGAATATAATAAAAAAAACTACGCATGTACACAGTATACGTACACAAAATTTTTGATAGTAGAATAAATCCTAAATAAAATTCGGGTAGCGTGTTTTGCGACAGATTAAATCTGTAATGCTATATTTGGCTAGCATTACGGAGGCAATGCAAAATTAGGCAGGAATGTTGGATGTGTGGTGCACTGTGGTTGTGCTCAAGTTATGCAAGTCGTGCCAGCAAGCACCCACAACATTATACTGTGTGTGAACCAAATGGTATCATTTGTTAAAAGCTGAAAGTTTAGAATCGTCAGGCGTTGACAAGCTCGGAATTGAACCGAGAACATATGTACATAGGTTGGTTACGTGCCTTAGTTAAAGAAAGTTAGAATTATCGCAGAAATAGTTTATTGCACTATGTGATAATGATAGCTAAACAAATAAACGTGTATTTATGTTACAAAATGTGTTATTTTTAAACCCACTAATTTTGAAACTTTCAGGTATACCAAACAACCACTGGGAAGTTTGTGTGCAGAAATAAGTACTACGGGCGAAAATTGGACGTAGAAGGTTTCCGTGAAGCCCTTTGCCAATTTTTGCACAATGGAAATCGACTGCGTACGGATGCGTTACTGCCATTAGTGGAGAAGCTGCAAGAGTTAAAAGCTGTTCTATCTACATTGGATACATTTCGATTTTATACGAGTTCACTCCTACTCATTTACGAAGGGCTGGATCCAGAACTAAATGGGGAAGATGAACCACAAATGCCGGTTGACGGCTGTCAAGATGATATGAACAAGCTGATGGGAGAATCCGATGATATTTCGCGACCACCACCGTCGTCAAGATCTGCAGATAACATATGCAGTGTGAATTCACAAGATGGGATATACTCCCAGGATTTCCAGATGAATAATAGTTGTAGTTCTGAGTCGTTAAGTAATGTTGCAGGCCTGAATCATTCTGGTAATCAAAATTCAAGTATTCGAAGCAGCCGAAGTAATTTAGGAAGCCGTGGTTCTACACCAAGTTCAGTCTCACTCTCCAGTGAGTCAGTGGATGTAAGAATGATTGATTTCGCGCATGCTACTCACAGTGGATTGGATTTGGGCCATTGCGCTAAGGAACATGCCGGACCTGATGCGGGGTACATATTTGGATTATCTAACCTCATAAAAACCCTTCAGGAAATAATTGAGCAGGAGTGCACATTCTGAACGCACTGTGGATTTTCTGAGTTTTGTTTAGCTTATTAAATGAATTGGATATGTGACGCGTGAAACATTCCACAGTCATCTCTATACCTACAGATAGGATAACTTATTTATATCATTTAATTGTTAGCAAATAATATACTAGGTTCATCCAAACACACTTAATACATATAATCAGTCACTAATCAATAACATTTAACATTTACAAAAGAAGACAAAAGCATTAGTTTCAAGTATAGTTAAATTAATTACTGTTTTTACAAAGTGTGCTAGACGTGCTGGTATTATAATATATATGTATATACATATGAGTGTAGTCCTGGGTATGATGTACAAAGGTGACCCACTGCGAAAGAGTCATGAAACGATGGACTGACGAAATGTTGATGAAAAATTAACATTTCTACGTAGTAGGTTATACGCGTACATTCATTTAAGTATTAGTGTATGTAAAATCAAACTGGTGGTACTTAATTCGTCTTTCCTAGAGTAGATTAGGACATCGTTTGTCGCTTGACGTGTAGTTTTTCTGTAACACCGCAGCAACTTATTATGTTTCGCAAATGTAAACATTTTCTAACAGCGGCTGAATAACAGGTCTGCCTTAATAGACGCTTCGTAAAAATCTCGTTCATGGAGAAAGTCTTTACAATGTGCTGCTGCAATTAGACCTCATTAGAATTAGCTATCAGTCAAGAAAAAGTATTGTAATATATTTTATTAAAATAATCTCCGCGTTTTCTGCTCTATGTAATTGTGGAAGAATAGCATGAAGACAGGGCCCTTATAGGAGTTAATCTATTTATTATTTTATAAACCATGTTTGGTTGTAACTGCAGTTAATTTAGCAAAATTTGCACAGGCGACCTTAGTACAGAGCTGATCTCGTGATTCTTACTTTCCTGACTCTGTTTAGCAGCCTTCACACTACAATAAATGAGTTTGCAAAAGAGAAATTGTAACTTGGTTAAGCTGCCCCCATTATTATTTCCAAATTCTATTCCTAGTAAATGTAAATGCCGTAACACAATATTAAGAAATACCTACAAATGTATATCATTTAAATATTATTAGATAGCAGTACTCTGATTTTCGCTACATTTTTTCGCCTCTCTTTGATATATTTATTCAGATGCCTCAAAATGTTTCTCATTAAGACTTTGCAAAAGTATATTATAGTAAGTAAATTCTTGCTGTGCCTGAATGTAGGACAAACTACGCTTCGATTGGTACGGTTTTGCAGGCTCGTATATGATTTCCCTGTAGTGACGGGAAATAATACGAATTACTTAAGCGCACTTGTATACTGTCTTCGCACTACCGTAGCTTTTTCAACAATACATTATTATTTTCTGCAACGTATTACTCAGATCGGCGGAAGGAAAGGAAAATTACAAAAACAGTGTTTCATATTATCATTAAACTGAAAAAACGTAATTACTGTCTAGTCTAGTATGTACTTAAGGAAACAAATGTTGATATCATTGAACTAACTACCTGAAGCAGAGGTCTCTATTTTCCAGTAATTGAAATGAAGGAACTTTGCCGTCGTGTGCTTGTGACGATAAAAAAGCGTTTCTGTAAAACTGGTAGCTGTAGAATTCGAAGTGTGTAACATCCATAGCATGTATTTAACTAGAACTAAATTTGCAAGTATGTGGACGGTAATTTTACTGATATGAAGAGATGAAGACAAAGTCAATGAAAAATATTTATGTATAGTAATTAGTAATAAGCATTGACACAAAAATTCTGAAAATTAAATTTGTCAGGTTTCTTAAAAACGGCATAAAATTTATATTTGTTGATGGGATTTCTTCTAAAAGAGCATAATATGAAATGCTCATGAAGTAAGTCGTATGTTGTCACATTAGCCAATGAATGAGTTGATGACTTAATCGTACTTGATAGTACGAAAGCTCCACAACTCAGGAATTCTGTGATCCATTGAGGTACACAAAGTAAGCTAAAGAAGTACACAACTCATTAAATCAATTCAAAGTGTAAAATTTGTCAAACAATATAGGCGGTGGAAAAGGAAATTATGAGTTTAATAATCAATCTACGGATCTTGTCTTAAATTCGTCGAGATTATTTTTCACTTATATTACACGTTTTGTGTGGGGACGATGGTAGAAAAATGGTGTATTGTACATACCTCTCGAGCATGGCAACTTGGCTGCCAAATGGTTTTTGTCTTAATTTACTGTATGCAGTTTTAGAAGAGGGGTCAGCAATTGTGATTTTTGCTGAAAGTGACAGTAAGAAGATATTTTTATTTACCTCCATTAAGGGAGACGTGATCTGACTGATCTATCGAGGCTGGTCTTTTCCTGCTTTAATAGATACAATACAATGAGCGTTTTGTAGCGGAGTGTGTTTTTTCACATTGCCTGCAATGTTAATTAACATAAGAGTATCAGCAAAAATACGCGCATTGCTGGAATGTTGACCAAAACTTGCTCTTGTTGATTAGGAGCATCCCGAAAACTTTCTATATCATTCGTATGATCGAATGTGTTCTGCATCCGTTTTACAATTATAGTTTGTGCTGACCTGATAAATTAAGTCGTGCTTTCCGTTGTAATCAATCGATCGCTGCTTTGGATCGGCGAACTTTTATTAGAAGTTCTCAAGTATCCCAAAATTCTATTTTGGAGTGTTTAGACCCCGACGTCCGCTTTTTTTGCGTATTTAAACTTAAATTAAATAATAATTGCACATTTGTTTGTACTATAATCCATACCAATATACATTTTTGAGACATTGAAAAGTTATGGTCAATGGTCAACACAAGCAGTAAAAATCAAGGCGAGGAAAATTGTGCACATTATGATGGTGCCGATGGAGGTAGTTGAACTTTGGTATAGGCGTTAGAATTTGCTGATACTGCACCCACAGGTTTTATAAAACTGACTTTGAAGGTTTTAAATACGGGTGACACCAAGTCGGAACTAGAATACTATACGAAAACACATCACATATTTTAAATGATCTATATATTCTTGAAAAAAATTAACAATTTACTGCCCACACCAAGAATTGGGTACAAGTACTTACTTATGTATAGACATGTTTAAATATTCTGATCCTACGTAAACGTATATATTAAGCACCGGATGGTGATGTAATATACATAAATGTGAAAGTGTTAATTTGATTTGTGTAAAGTACGTAGTACGCATGTACATACAGCCGTACTTCTGTGGCAACAAAGTACTTGGACGAGAGCTGAACTTTAAGTAAAAGGACTCTCAAATTGTTTCATGAACTAACTCATGATAATGGTAGTAATACAGAGGTTCCAATGAAATTAATTACGTAAAGTCCCTGTTCCCGCAGGAAATATACTGCTACCTGTTACGTCTAAAATGAATACATTATAAATATATATTACAATAAATTCACGTTTTTTTGCAACAGAGTTCACACTGCGACAAAGAAGTATGCAAGGAAGCTATAGAGATTGCGTAAATGCAATAATTCACGACAGTAACTGTTAAAATATTAATGTAACAATAACCCAATGTGTCAAATGAGTTGACAAAACATTTTGCTGCTGTGGTTTTTTCACAAAGTCGTATAGAAACGTAGGCTGTATTTTGAACAATACTTTGACCAATATTGCATATTTGACCGCACAGAATGAAACTGTAGACATAGTTAAACCTTATACCTGAAAAATGTAATTCTTTTTTAGCAGAAAACCCATGGATTTTAATGCAGGACATTTCATTTCACGTGTGTATTAAAAAAACAATAGACAGGGAGGGAAGACAGCAAAACAAAGACTAATAGAAGACTGTGAAATCATCACTATATAACCGGCACCAAAAGCTTAACTAATAATACATACATTGGCTGTCACAAATACTGTCAGAAAAACTGGGTTGACAAGTAACACCTATAATCCATCAAAGTTGGTTAAGTATATATTTATATATATATAATGTTTATATACTATATATATATACTTGATTACCTCAAATTCGTCTCTTTTTACCCCTGAAATTGCAGGCAATGGGAAAAGTTGCACACAAGTCAAAGTGAATGTAATAAGAGATTGAGAAGAAAGCGTAAAAATTTAACAGTACGAAAAGAAATCCTTATGACTTCCCTTGATTTTACATGGAATTATTCAAAAAGCTATTTGAATTCGAAATATAATATTTAAATCGGTGCTGAGGGTGTGAAAGAGTGGTAGTTTTGCGTATAATCACCACTATAATAGGTAATTGTATTTTTTTTACTACGATAGTTTGTATTTTTTTTCTCGGAAGCGTGTCGTGAATAGTTATATTATTAATCGCATTATTATTTCGTTAACTATACTGTATTGTATCTATAATTTCTTTCATTTCAGCATTCCGGTTTCTCTGAATATGCACAATGAAATGTGTGTAAAAAGGTATACAATAATACAATGTATATATGCGAGGGTTCGCGACATACATGTGTTTTTAAGCAAAACTTGTAAACGGGATCGACTTTTACAACGGTATGTATAAAAAACCCGTGTTTTATGTCTAATTGTATTTATTTATTACATGCATTAATTAAAAGTTTACTTTAAGATTAATTATTGTGCTATGGTGTACACATTTATAATTTATATTTATGTATAATATCCGTTCGTTTCAAATTCGACGACGCGCGTTTTATGATAACAAAAAATGTTACCTGCAGTCAACGTATTACAAATATGATAATAAATGTTTGTATATAGATTTTTATTCGTTTCGATGTCTTAAATACATTATAATTGTACTTACGTATGTATGTGTAACTACATACTTTATTTATATCTGTCATAGTTATAGAGTAGTGAGTAAACTTTCCTATGTAGCTCGTAGGCGTCTTTCATCTTCAAAAAAACTAGAGAATTTCCCTTTCTTTCTCTTTTGTTTTGGGTAAAGAAACTTAGTTCCGATTATATTTATTGTATAATAAATGAAGAAAATGTTAAATAAAATGAAAACTACTAAATGAAATGTGGATTGTTAACGTAACTTTTGACATGCACTTATTTGTAAACTCTTCAATCATATGTAGCTAACCCCGTTTCATTGCCATGAAAAACTGTTTACACACGAACCCTCATTAATACCCTCATTAATATTTAATATTAATTCATCAAGATTGACAGTGGAATACCCCCCAAGCGGTTTGGCTGTGCAATTGCATTTCTAAATAGATGTACCGCAAGGCTCCAGCGGGAAGCGGAATAATATGTAGGAATTTCATTAAACAAAACATAGCTTTTAAAGATGATTTTGAATGCATCATCACCTAATAAAGTGTTTTCCCAATGGTTCAATGTGTTTCCATTTTTCCGGTATCACAAGAATAAACATGAGCAAAATTATACAGTATGTTTCATAGAAAATGTCCACAAATGTTTCTGTCCCTAACTTTTCCTTGTTATTAGAACGAAATTCAACTGCGCGCTGAAAAGCTCAGTTTTTGAGCTTTCAGAATTGAAATGCTTCCGCACCTCTCTATTTATAAAAAATTCCCATGTTATTTAAACGAGACTTTAAAACTGTTGGTTCTGAGAATGAATAAATATACGTATACCCTACCGACACTCGCTAATATTGCTGGCATTTCTTTTTATTATTATTTTTATTATTATTACTGGTTTTATTCATCTCATTTCATGTTTACACTAGAAGGACACAGATATATCCATTTTCAGGTGAAAATATAATAGATACATTGTTTTGTCAATCTTGAAGGTAACCAGAGATACAATTATCCTAAATCTATCTTTTCTTTTAGTTTATTTGTTGACAAAAAAAGTATGCGGAAACAAGACCGTTTACTTTAGTTAACATTACAGTTAGGATAAAAGAGTTTGTATATATTGTATTTTCCCGATTTAAAAAATTAAAATTGCCTTCAAACTAAGATTATAGCTATTTTTTATAGTGTATGCTTAACCAAATTAACTTCTTTTGGTTGATTTGAGCAGTTTTTTTATACCAAACTTTAATACTTTTCTCCTACTATAAAGAATATATACAGTGCCGAATTTGAAAGCATAATATGAGTTTTCAAATCGCTTTATTTTCTCGATGATTAAAGTTTTAAAGCTTTAGTTCACAATATCCCCTTTTCTGTATAATCGTAACGGTTATGACAAGATGCAAATTAAATGCAAATTTAATTAATTAATTAATTAAGATGCAAATTAAATGACGCTCAGAATCTCGACAAATTTTTCGAATTTCAATTTTACGCATTTCCAATTTACGCATTTCAATTTTTCAAATTTCAATTTTTCGCATTTCAAATTTTCGAATTTCAAAATTGTTTTTTTTTGTTTTGTTTTATAAAAGTTGGAACATGTTTACATGAAACATACGCCACAAGGCAAACAAAGAATTTGGAAAACGTTGACGTTGGACGAATTGGAGGCAGACGTTGGAGAAAGGACGTACGTAACGTTTACTGGCGAATTTTGAAATTCTGGCGCTTCCATTTGGTTGGTTGAGAGGTCCTCCGACGTTGCTGTCGTTTCTTCTTTTTGGGGAAAAAGCCCTTTTGCTATGACTATATAGCTAAATGATTTCCCTTTATGAACACATACAAAAATCTAGGTGGTACGCATGAAACGTATTGCCATACAAACGTCTCTCTCTCTCTCTTGGAATTCATTGTCCCGTCGTCTCTAGCACGGATATTCCATTTATTTTACACAGGGTATACATATCTAAATTTGGTCGCCACTTTATATATAAAAAGAATCACGAAAAAAAAAAACAACACAAACCATCACTAGTTCCACTGGAAGGCTGAAGTGAGGAATAAAAGAGGGACACCTCTCTGGAAAAGAACAGAAAGGTTGGTGAACATCAATCAACCTCTACGGAACAACCTTTTTCTTGAAAAGGTCAACCAAATTAGACGACTGAAGACCCCGTCAGACCACCCCGAGAAAGCAAAGGGCCATCTATTTGATTGGATTTTGGAAACTTCATCGAAACAAGTCGAACCAGGTAAGTGAGGAATAATTCCCTTCTCATTTCAATATTGGAGTTTGAAAATGTAGTTTCATAATTTATAGATTTAAACCCGCGCGAAGGTTTTTAATTGAGCAATGTATTTTGGAAAAAATTTGAGAAGGAGAAAGTTTTAATTGTGATGGATTACTTTTTGTAAAAACAATTTTATTTTTTGGTCGAAACAAAGGGTGAACATGGATTTTAAAGGAGAAGAGTGATTTGGAGGTTTGTATTTATATTGAAAAAAAAATTGACCAGTCAAGGTCAAGAACTCGTGCTGCAATTTGAAAAGATGTATATAATGATATAAAAATATTCAACTCTTCCCAAGGGGAGAAGAATAATGATCGTTTTCCGTAATGAACTGACAGATTTCGAGTGGATTATTTTTATTTAATAAAAAAAGGAAAGGATCGTCGACTTTGTTTGGATAGTAATGTGTGTAATAACGTGTATACTAAATGGTGACTGGAGAAAGACAAGTTCAATGTGATCAATTTATTCGAATCTCTTGGGTTGCTTGGACAGACGGAAAAATACAGGAGAACATTTTGAGACTTGGAGATTCGGTTTCGAATGGTCACCTGGGACAATTAATTGAGCAAGATTTCATCGACGACAGACAGAGAAAGGAAAAACTATGGCTACACCAAGAGCGGAATCGGAAGAAAATATGAGGATTCGCTTCCAAATTGAACTGGAATTCGTTCAATGTCTTGCAAATCCCAATTATTTGAACTTCTTGGCACAGAGAGAATACTTCAAGGATCCCGCGTTTATTAATTATCTCAAATATCTGCAGTACTGGAAGGAGCCTGAATATGCAAGATTCCTCAAGTTTCCAATGTGCCTGTACTTTTTGGATTTACTTCAGTATGCGGAATTCCGGAAGGAATTGGCTAATGCAAAATGTGCAAAGTTCGTTGAAGAACAACAACTATTACATTGGCAACACTACATCAGAAAAAGATCGAAACTGATACCTCCTACAACAACTGAATCTACAACAAATGCCACAACCACTAGTGTGCCTTCACAGTCCACAACCACATCAAGTTCATCGACCACGATATCAAAACAATAATGATCAATAAAAATATTAAATCGAGTTAATGGGTTTTATTGTTGTCATCAAATAATTCATTAAGAAATTTACTTCTCCCCAGCAATTGTTTGTAATACTGATTGTTTAAGTTCAAATAAATTCCTGTGTTTTGTAAACTTCGGAGTATTGTCGCTTTACTGCTCGCGTTGCTCTGTACTTTTAAGAATGCAAATGCATAAAATTGTATTTACGTATTTTATTCCCCTGTGTGATCCTAAGATATCAAGATGTCTTCCGATGCTGGAGTAGCCGTAGTTGAGGCAAGACCAATTGTGCCCTTATCCGACCTGGCCGCAGATCCAATTGTGTTTGTCGACCCAGCAGTTGTTGCCAGTAACTGCCCTTGGGCCAAAAAGCCGACTGTCCAAGAAAATGTTAATTTGAATGAGATAATGAGTGAGCAGCTGGCAGGTAATTTGCAAGTAGAAGAAGAACAGAAACTTTTTAAAGAAATCTTAGCGGAGGACGACTTTCCTGCCGTTGTATCACTGAACGACATTGTGACCACGTCTGATGACTGCAGCAGCGATCAGGTTATAGCTCAGATGCTGCAAATGCAATTCAACAAGGAGTATGATAACGAAATTAAACGAGTAGAACAGAAGTATAACGGATCATCGAAAGGTATATTTGATTTTTGCAGTGTCAAACTCAATTTTTAAAATTCTATTCCGCAAATCTTTGTTCATACTACTGAAGCTTGTAACAGTTGATTCTATTGATGTTTTTCCTGATTTGATGGAATTAGTGTAGTAGTGGCTAGATTAGTACTTCAAAAGAAATTTATCCAATGAAAACATTTGTTCCAGTATCGGTGTCACTTTCAAACTACATGGTATCTCCTACTGACGACGATTCAGATTCAGATGAAGATATTAACTACGACCCAAAAGCCTGGGATTCTTTTGAGGTTCGTTTATCTCTTTGGAAAAAAGTGCACTACGAGTGTAAACCAGTTTGTTTAACTTTCTAAAATGCAACGTGACTTACGTGTATCTGTTTTTCAATAGGCATATCAGAGAGCATTCCCAGCTATGTCAAAGTCTGGATACGTTCGTGTTAACAATGAAGTTGTCACAAAACATGATATGACTATGAGTGGCAGACGAAATGCATGCCGTGTTATGGAGTTCCCTCCATGTATTAGTACAGGTGACGGTGGAAGTTTTGATATGCAGCTATCAAACAAGGTACGTACGGTGAATTTTTTTTGCCAACTCTGATTTTAGAATATGTACATTGCATTTTTTTCTTTGCTGACTGGTGTTTTTTTTTTGTATTGTAGGTGTTTAATACATTGAAAGTGTACTCCAAGGCAGAAGAAACTCGCCGTCAGCGCATTCACGACAAAGTAGAGAAATCTACTTCTGAAATGGCTCTGGATGCGAAAACTAGGCTGCTTTTGTACAAACTGGTCAACAATTCTATTTTGGATAAAGTCCATGGAATAATTTCAACTGGTAAAGAAGCTGTAGTGCTGTATGCTGCTGGTGGCAAGTAAGTTGCATTCACTTTACTCTCTGTTAGATTTTTTTTTAAATATTACATTGCTGCAAGGGACAAGTTCTCATAACATGTAATATATCATGGCTACGAATTTTTTACAGCCTTGCGGAACAAACGGAAACTATGGCCGATATACCAGCTGAATGTGTCGTCAAAGTTTTTAAAACGAGTTTGAATGAATTTAAAACCCGAGACAAGTACATTCGCGATGATTACCGTTTTAGAGACAGGTTTTCAAAGCAAAATCCAAGAAAAATCATTCATTTATGGGCAGAGAAGGAAATGCATAATCTAATCCGAATGAATAAAGTTGGTATTCCTTGCCCGAGTGTTGTCATCCTGAAGAAGCACATGCTTGTTTTGAGTTTTATCGGTAAAGATGGACAAGCTGCTCCTATGTTGAAGGAAGTTAAATTTTGTACCGAGGACGAAGAAGACATGAAACTCCTACAGAGTGCGTACGATCAAACCATTCAAACTATGCACAAGTTGTACAAAGAATGCAGTCTTATTCACGGAGATCTTTCTGAGTTCAATATTTTGTGGCATGAAAACAAATGCTATATCATTGACGTTAGCCAGTCAGTGGAACCCTGTCACCCTCATGGATTAGAGTTTTTGTATAGGGATTGCGTAAATGTTTGCAATGTGAGCACCTATTTTTGTTCAAAAAATTTACTTTTTAATTGTAATAATTCTGTATTTTTTTAATTATAATTGCTTATTTTTGTTTCCAGTATTTTGGTAAGAAAGGAGTCCCCAATTGCGTTACACCTGAAGCCCTTTTTACGGATATATGCGGCTTTAAGCTGGACGGTTCGGGGGCGGAAATTCTTAACCAGGTTGGTAGTTCTCGAAACCCACATATTATGTCCATTGCAACTTTGTGGAGGTTTTTGGTAAATAATTCCTTGCGTGTTTCTGTCACAGATACAAGACTACGAAAAAGATGTGGAACTGCTTACCTTTGCCAAACCAGAAAAACCATACCCCTTTGATTATTGTTGGGAAAAGTCACAAAAATAACAAACCATCCGGTTGTTCACGTAAACCTAAATCAGACTACAGTCGTAGTGGTCACTTTTTAATCATTACGTGAGCCAAAAATTTTGTCGAATTCTACATCAATCTCGGAACTTCTCGTCATCCAAAATTATTGAAACGTCGGAACAATTATTAATGCTATAGTATTAAATTTTTACGTACAAAAGATTATTGGGAGTTTATATGTACGTGCATGTGAAACGAAAGCCAAAGTGTAAATCAAAATTTTGCATCTGTAATCAGAAATTACATACACGACCATGGTGAACGACCAAATCAGTGGTTTAAACAGAGAAATTTCTATGGCATTGCACAGTAGTTGGTTCATAATAATTAGACATACATGCACGCAACATTTACACTCCGTGTTTATTACCGTTTGAAGAAGCTGCTTTCAGAATATAACTTGATTGTCAGCAAGAGATGACTGCTATTGGTTTGCCACTCTGAATGGGAGTCTTGAAAGACTAATTTTTTGTGCTCATTGCAACTCGGGCCACAGTGTGTATGTGTTTAATAGTCCATGTTCTATCTACATTCGACTGGCTGTACACAAGTCAGTGGAAACCAAGTGCAAATGTTGTCCCCGTGTCCATTTACATTGTCACTTACCAGCCCAAATAAACCCCAGTGTAAGATTATAATAAAAAAAATCTGTGATTTGTTAAAAATGCAGACGTTGCATATTAAATTTTTATTAGTCAAACTGCCTGACGTTCATGTTGACACTTGCAGAAAAGGGAATTAAATATTGCAAATCAAGGTTTTGCTTTTGTTTGCACTACGGAGACTCCCGCAGTTTCAAAAGTTAATATTCTTTCATAAAATATCGATTTATCACAGCGTTTCTTGTCGGTACTACTAGGTCAAGTTTTGTCTGTATCCGAACATATGATTTAATAAAATCATGTGTTTCATCATCGTATGATATGATCCGTCTAAAAAATGGTCTGTTAAGGAACTGATTTATCACCAACATAAGAACTCGCATTTCTCCCGCTTTCGCAGGGTAACCCGAGCTGGTTCCACGGCCTGTTTACAACAGCTGTTGCAATTATGAAATTGAAAGCGTATATGGAAGCGTAATTAATTATTTTTCTGTCTCAAATCAATCAAATTCTACTAGAATAGCCTTCGCTGGGTATATCATGCACACGGCATGATGTTTTTATCTCAATTTTGACATGCACCTTGCATGAATTGAAGCAGACTTCTATTCCCTGTTTTGCATCCTTGCACTCCGACACCAAGTCTGAAGGATGTGATTAATGATAATAGCCGCCATCTAAACTCGTCTCATTCATGTAGAAGTTTTTGTTTCTTTAATTAATTACTGACATTGAATAGGATATAGCACAAAAGTCCTTTCCGTCTGGCCCCTGGCACAAGGAGCAAATGTTGCTAAAATTAAAATTTTTACCGTCCGAATAATGGCACCCGACGCCAAAAAATTGCATTTTTTTTAAATCTCGGACGAGCACACTAAAAAAGGGGGAGGGACATGTCAGGGACAATCCATTAATACCAATTATGATGGGACAAAGCCCATGTGTAGAAATATTTTTTACACTCTATACTATTCAAGCTTTGAAGAGTGAAAAGCTCAGTTAATGATTGTTGATGACTTTTTCCCTTGGATAATGGGAGTCTCCTCTTCCTCTCCCAAATGATGGATGGCGAACGGCAATCTTCCGCCTTGTTACTTTTTTTTTTATCCTCTTGCAGCCGACAAAATTGAACGCTTCTATAGAAATTGTTGCATCTATTCTATACTACTAATGATCCGTGGTAATTAACTGTTTTTACCACCCCGTCCTTTTTTTTACTGGATGGTAAAAAAAACTACTGCAAATTAATTTTAGGGGGATCATATTACATACTGTCCTTATATCTCTCATTACGAAATAATTAAAGGGAGACGCCGTCATCCTCTCCATTATGTCCCACTAGATGTCCCCTTGGTGAAGATTGCCGACAAAGAATCAACACAAGGAATCAAAGGGTTGGAGTAAAAAGGCTAAATTACCCATACAAGCCTGAGTTTGTGTCATGAAATACGTAGGTACTTCTTTTTCAGTTGAGTCAGAACAATATTCAATGGATCTTTTCCTAAGAAAAAAAAATACAATTATTACCACTGATGGAACTGGGAAATCGCCTCTCGGTGTAGTTTTTAGTACTTTATCTTGCATTCAATGATTCTTTCCCGTTGGGGACATCTGCGAACCCGACACCTTCCTCAACTTTATATTTCCTTCATGCTCAACTTTTTTTTATGGAGTAATTTAACTGGGTTAGTATACTATGTACCATAGGTATACCATATCTTTACAGCTATAGATATTATATATTATGGTACATATACAGCATCACATTTGGGGTGACTCAGGCCTAAATGCTTTGGCAAAGAAAGAAATAGGTGGCTTCGGTTCAAAGAAAAAGTCCATCTCACTGGAAAGGAAGTGGATGTATGGTATAACAATAATTTTTCAGTTGGTTGGTTGGTACACGTAATATTGCGCATTTTTAATTTATCAGGTAACATATTCCATATTTGTATATAAGTTATATACATACTTAAAAACATACTGAAAAAATATTCATTTTTATTCATAAATATCAATTTTTATTTTTACATGAGGTGGGCATACATTTATGGAAATAGAAGATCGAGTATTTCTCCTTGGCAGGCTTATAGCAGCGCATTTAAGTACCCAGCGTCATGCCCATTGAATATTAGGTCACACATAAATAAAGAAGCATAATATTTAACGCGCTCAGAATTATCCAATACATTGTAGTATGTATTCATATATGTATCGTCGTTTAAGTATCAAAACTGATCAAGTCATATGTAATCCTTATTTACGATAGTCAGTTTTGACACTTAAGCGACGGTATGTATATCTGCAGTAGGAATGACAATGCGTCTTTTAACCTTGTTCGTTTCGTAAAAAGTATGAGTAAAAGTAAAAGAACGCATGAAATTGATCTTTTCGTATTTTAAGGTTGATTTCACATGTATTACCCCAAACCAGTATGCAGTAATCAATTAGCGATAAAACAAAGGAGTTTATAAGTATAAATTAGGGAAATATACACATTAGTACATCCGTATGTGTGAACGGGACGTATTGTACCACCCTGAAAGTCTCCGTAGTTGAAGTTCAAAGTCATTACTATCCCCTCTGTAAAATGATCTCATCTGAAGTACTTCCAGATACGGGCCATCTGCGACCAAATTATTCTGAATTCATCATTCTCTCTCTTCCTCCCTTCTTTTTCACTTCATTCTCATTTAATTCCTGTATGACATGCTCTTTCTTGAACCTTCACAACAGAACAATAAAAAGTGCTACTTGAGATCTAATACCTAAAGTAAATCTCCTGCCACCTGTCCTGCAAATGTGTTCGAAAGGCCTTGTGCCTCAGGGAGGGGGAAGAAGGGATCGTCTAATACATTTTAATAAAAGCTGTTGATAATTTCACCTTTCGGACTTAGAAATACGCTGCATTCTTGTGTAATCAAATTAAATGGGTTGCGGATCGAAACAGGCAGTGCTCCTTTTGTATTGTGGTTGGAGATGTTACGTCAGTATTGTCCGCTATACAATTTTGGAAGAGGGTGAAAAGTCATTACGATCTGTTTCCGGTGCGTAAAAAATGTTATTTCCGCTAACGTCTTCATTTTGCTGTACTCAAAAACGAGTTCAATGAAATTAATTCTAAGCATCACTGTAATTTGACACCCTTTATTCCATGTAAGTTCCTTGCACGTGTGGAAGTAATCATGCGTTTTTCTTTACATTATTGTATGCCCTATAGACTCTCGCTTGTTCTATTTCTTTCTGTCTCGTTTTCCCCGCTCTTCTCTCTCTCTCTTCCTCATTTGTCTGTTGCTCTTCTCTCTTTTTATCTTCCTCTGTCTCGCTTTACCTCTCACTTTGTATGTTTTTCTTCCCTTCTCTCTATTTATCTTTGTATTTTCCTCTTTCTCTTTGTATTTTTCTCTCTTTCTCTTTGTATTTTTCTCTCTTTCTCTTTGTATTTTTCTCTCTTTCTCTTTGTATTTTTCTCTCTTTCTCCTTGTATTTTTCTCTCTTTCTCTTTGTATTTTTCTCTCTTTCTCTTTGTTTCTCTCTTTCTCTTTGAATTTTTCTCTCTTTCTCTTTGTTTCTCTCTTTCTCTTTGTATTTTTCTCTCTTTCTCTTTGTTTCTCTCTTTCTCTT